>VOQK01043086.1:5845-17258 GCA_015052645.1 Benitochromis conjunctus | reverse complement strand
GAGATTGCTTTTTTTATGTTGTGCCATGCATTTAGAAACTTATTATGCTTCAAACTAATAGCGTGACTTCATCGGGCAACCTTAATAATGTGCAAAACCGTGCAATGCTTTAACAATGAAACTGTGAAGGGTTTTTATATGAGGGAAACACACACAAACACAAACAATCATTCATGCAACCAAATTTTGCCAATAAATGATCGTGTCTGCAATGCACCAGAGACAGATGATACGCACCATAAACACTGCAATGGCCCATCAACAAATTCAAAACACTGAATAGAGTTATATAAACAGAAATGCTAGGAATTTGTTTTTAGGTTGAGAATGAACAGCCTTGTATTGCCTTTAAATTAAGCACCACATAAAGTGTTTTAATTGAAATTATTAAGGTATTAAGGTAGACTCCTCTTTTGAAATCTCATTCCTTTACACAGCTCAGTTATGGGTCCAAAAAAATGATTGTCTGCCAAAAAGTGATTTTATGTTTTGTTTTTTTATGTCTGTTGCCAACAGGATTTATGAAGGGTTTTCAGATAAAATAAAGACATAATCTCTTCAGCAAACATCCTTATGTTATTTAGGAAATCTGTTAATTGAGTGTGACAGTGGCCAGTTGGATCCTCCGCTTTTCTGCAACAACAAAATATGAATGTCTTGATCGAGCGAGGAAATACTGCCCCACAAACACGAAAACATACATTGAAGTGGATGGGTTAGCAGAAGACCACATCAGGTTCCACTCCTGTCAGCAGAAACTATTTGAACTGGTTCACCAAAACTGGAGAAAGAATAGACTTCATTGCCTGATCTGATAAGTCTGGGTTTCAGCTGTGAAATTTGGAACACAGGGTCCAATTTTGGTGTACACAACATATTAGCATAGATTCATTCTGCCTTGTATTATGTACATTTCACTGTTGTTGTGGTCTGAATGTGGGGAATATTTTCCTTACCAGAATTCAGCCGCTTAGTACCGTTTGATAATTGTTTAAATGTCACAGCCTACATGAGCATTGTTGTTGGCCACATCCTTCCCTTTATGAAAACAGTATACCCATCTTCTGACAGTGGGACGAAAGACTGGTGTCATGAATGTCCAGACAACAAATCTACTGCAACTGCTTGATGCAATCATGTCGATATAAATCAAACTTTGTGAGGAATGTTTCAACCAACAGGCTTCTTGTTGAATCACCATCTAATACAGTGTTCTGTGCATATGGGTGGTAGTATTTGTTTTTAACACTGGGGGGGAAAAAAAAAAATCACATTACAGTATTAGTTTTAAACATTGTTCTCTCTCTCTTTCTTTCATGAGAAAACAGTGACTGAATAGACTAAAGTTTATTTTACCTTTATTGTCTGATCATCTGACACATGGTACAACATACAAACAAGACAGCAACCTCCACCAATTGTACATTTAATACATGTACCAAAAGAAATTGAGATGACTAGCTAAATAGTAAACAAAATTTGGACAAGAATGAGCCTTTTTATATGGATGTAGTCGTTTTAGGAAATTTGCTGATGGGAAAGTTATGAAATTATACTATACCTTTTAAGAGTTCATCAGTTTCAAAATCCCAAATTCATGTACCATCTGTTTGATTACACTTTGGTTGTATATTCCTGCTAGCATCATTTTACCCCAGTTAATCTCAATAGAAATATTAAACCTGACAATGCAAAAACAACCTGAAACTCAGAGATGCATCATTCTCAGTCAATATGTTTTACAAAATATACCATTTCTTAGTAAAAAATAAAACACTTAGATGCACACATATATTGAAAAAAATACAATCAAGTAGAAATGAGCTTACAACAGATACTGATGCCATTTTTTAAAAAAGAAAAAAAAAAAAGACCTCTTAAAAACTGAATACTTCAAAATGAGATGGTAGTTAATAAAATATAATTTTTGATTACATATTTAATGATGGATGACATGAATAAATATATGAACAACACATTGATCTTAAAGGATGGGTTGCTGTAAATTAAAGCAGCTAAAATATAAGCGAGTGCAGGTAATGAATGTTCTCATGGACTCGTTCTCGTTTACAGGGTGAGTAAATACATAAAGAAATTTGCATCTACTTGCTCTGTTAAGGTATCTACTCACTTTCTAAGTGCTTTAAGCTCAAACAAATACACTGGGAAGAAAAGAAAAAAATACATTGGAAGTGGTCCCAGACTGGGTTTATGCAAACGATTTAGATATGACAATTACCTCATTAGTCAAAAGGTTTTTGAAAAATGGCCTCTTAAACTGCAGAACTCATTTTAATAGACCCTAAACCCCAGGCAATGCTATCAAAATAATTTGGTAAAAATAATAAATAAATGAAAGTCAAACAAAAAATGGTTAACAGTATGAGTCAAGGATCCTACAGGTGGCTTAAAAAAAACAAAAAAAAAACATTTCTTTTAATCAGCCAGTCTTTAAAAACATGAAACTGCAAGGTTTTTTGGATTAAAACCAGTGCTGACAACATGATGCATTTTGAAAACTACTGCAGGAGTGGGGGGGAAAAAAACACTTGTTGAGCATTTTTTATTTTTATGTTTTGTCTTTGTTTTAGCAACTTTTCCATATTAAATTAATTATTTTAGACTTTATTTGCATTCTGACATATTTTCTGATATCATTCATCACTATATTTTAATCACTATTCTGTTGCATTTCTGCATTTTATCTGTGACTTGATGTCTTAGGCCACTGTATGTTGAAACTATCAAGTATAGACCAGAAAATGAGCCAAGATTTGACAAACTTGGACTAGCCTGCGACCAGGTATGGTTCATCTTCAGCACTGATCATCAATCAAAGTAATAATTCTGCACAAAGACAGCATCAACGCCTCTGTAAACAGGATTAAAGTTGTAAATGAGAGCTCTGTCCTCCTCATCAGGATCGGGGTATTGATGGTGGTTTTTCATGGCTGGAGGAAAGAAAAGAGACAATACTGAAAGTAATGGAGTAGTTCAACAATACAGCAACAAGGCTACCCTCTTTAAAAAATATTTTAAACTATTGAATGACTATTATCAGGGGCGGATCTAGAGAAATGCTCTTAGGGTGGCATGAGGGTGGCATGAGGATGGCATGGAAATCAAATGGGGGGGCAAAATCAAAGCCTTTTCTTTTTAAACATATGCACGTGTTACATATGGTTAAAATTATTAAAATGCAGTAAGTATACACATGTTTCTGTAACTTATTTTCTTTAGCCCACATAATTAAACATTTCAGTTACATAAAACATATGAATTTTGATTTTATGTACTGTATAGCCTGTATAATAAATAAATATGTAGCCCAATAAGAATAAAATCCAGAAAGCTACACAACATGGGCGGTTCATTTACAAACGCAAGTCTAACTTAAGTTTTTCACTGTTTTTGTTAGAAAAAAAATCAAATTGTTGCTTAAATTTAGACAAAAAATGTCAGAAATTGCACCATCATGAACAAAAATTTAAACTAGTGCTGTCAATGTTAACGCGTTAAAATCCTATTAGTAGTTATATATATATTATTTTTTACTATAAAAACCATTTAATTTTGTACAACATTTAAAATTCTACTAAAACACAAATTATTTTTGCCAATAAAAAAATTAAAACAATAAAATAAATTGTCCGCCACAAGACAGAGGAGAACATCGCAGGGATAAACCTGCAGGCCTGACAACAGGAGGTGTTCCGGTTTTCCACCTGGAGACAGTGTTTACACTGCAATCTGCCTTTGTGACATTCATTAGTATCCTCACTTACACACAAAACAACAACTACACAACACACTAACTATATGAGACAACGCAACACACCAACTATACACTCCACGTTAAACATCACAAATCTCTCACATCTCAAAACTCTCTCTTTCTCTCTCTCTCTCTCTCTCTCTCTCTCTGTCTTGTTGCCATCACTCCCAAAACTTTCCCTCTTCCTAAACAACCAAATCCCACGTGTTGCCGATTTTTTTATTGGTGGACATAGTACATTTTCCCACAAATAGGAAAGCGGTGGCTATTTTTCTTTCTTTACTGTTTTCGCACTGTCCTTAGAAAATGCTCTTTTTTAAACTGTGACCACGTATTTAGACTATGCAATATATTCAATTTTAGAATTTATATTCAGTATTAACTGTAGCTAGGCTCAAAGTGTTAATGCTATTTTATTTTAATAAACAACACTGTCATATGCAAAACTGGATGTGGCACTAGGAGTGGCAAGGGATCATTTTAGGGTGGCACATGGCACCCCATGCCAGCCTTCTAGATCCGCCCCTGTTCTTCTGCCTGGGTTGGAAAAAACAAATACCAAAATAGTCCATTGTTAAGTCAGAAGACTGAGAAACACTCAGTTTGCTGTGTTCTTCACTAGTTACTGTAACACAGCATAGAATATACTGATGAAATAGATAACCCTGCATATATAAGAAACATGATCTCCAAGTTTCCTTTTAAGTCAGGAGGAAATAGGAGGGGAGTCGCTTGTGATTCTCTGGAATCCACAGATCCACGTTCATCGATCTGGTCAGCTTGAACAAACAGGAAAACTTATTGAAGCTCACCTAGGTTTTCACACAGGCAGAGATAAAGAAGGAGAACATTGCACAAGGTCAAACTTGTATTTTTCTTTGTCAATATAATTACACAGGCCGGCTAGAAGGGAAGCTGTGCACCAGACCTTTAAGCACTGGTAGTAACTCATTTATTAATTTTCTTTACTGACACTGGACTGGGTAATCAAATCTGATAATGCAACTGGCCCCTACATTTCCTCATGCACTCATGCACAAATATAAGGAGCTGGGAAATGGAACATCAGCGATACAGAAAAACATCTATACAACTATCAAGTACATGTTGGTTGTGGGAAAAGAGTGGGCAGGAACCAAAAAGAAGAAATAACACTATCTCTAAGCTAATTCTGTTTCACCAACAACAATTACACCTAAAATAAGAAGCAGTTGATGAAGATGGACAAACTAAAGTAAAAAGCTGTTCCTGACAGAAACTCTGGAAAAACGGTTTCCTGAGGAAATGTCCATGATGGAGACTTGTAAAGATGTTAGTGGAATATGATGCAACATGCATTAAAACAGGTTATAGGTAGTCTTTGACTGCACAGCTACGTATCAAGGTACCTCCCTGATTTCACAACTGTGGCAGGAGCAAGACCTTACTAACTCCCTCATTGAAGGAACATCTCATCAAGTCCTGGTGAAGCTACGACATGCTGAGATTTTTGTGATAGCTACAGAGAGATCTCTGTCAAGAACTGAAAAAATACAAGTTGCTCGTTAACTTATTTTGTGCAACCGCATCACTGAGCTGCGCAAGCTACATGCTGCAAAACTGTGCTGAGGACAACCAGACACAGGTCACCTCAGAGGCAAAAAAAACACTGTTCTAAAGAAAGTGGACAAAGTGGAAAGCAGACAGTGGAGATAAGTAAACACAGAATCTCCAAACCAGAATCTGAGTGGTTGGAGATGCTGGACAGTGTGATTTCCAAGAAGTATGGGAAGAAAAAAAGGAAGAAAGTCAAGAGTTTAAGAATGCAAGAAATAAATTAGAATTTAAGGCTTTACTTCCTGTTCTGCCACTTGAGATGACATGGCAGAGGCAGAGATATAGATAGTGCTCTTCAGTCAAGGGAAGCAGCTCTGTGGAAAAACTGCTGAACAACAAGAAGGAAAGTGTTCATCAACAGGTAGCCCTCTATATCAGTTGTCGCCTGTCATGCATGCAATCATGCATGCAAAGAAAAGGCAAAACACGCTGCGATCTTAGACAAAGACCTCTCTCATTCTCATATCTGCACATGGACATGGTGCCATAATTCACCTCTTATCAAAGGTACGACAGCAGTGCTGGATATGTGCTGCTGTCAGGAAAGCTCTGTTACACCCTACACTCTGTGGACATTGTAATGGAAACATTGAAAGTCAGATTATGGTCCATTTGAAGCATTCAGAAAGCAAAAATTAAAAATCACAGAACAGGGAGAAGCAGGTTGCAGTGCAGGCTTAGGATAATGTATAGAGCTGAGTTTTCTTGGTGGCAAAAGGCGTCACATGGTTATTCAAACCCCCAGCTGCTTTGCAGAGTAGTATGAAAGCTAAAGATACTGTAATTACACAAAGTGCTCAGTTTCACTGTGAAGGAGCAAACTATTGTTGAGGGGGCCCTGCACACATTGATGTGTGAAGTTAAGCAATTATCAATAGCCAACCCATCTCAAGAGTCTCTACCTATGCAAATGACCTAGAGGCCTTAAACCCAAACCATGTGCTGCTAATGAAGGCCCAAACTCTGCTGCGTCCTGGATTATTTGGCAGGAATGATATTTATACCCCAGATGTAGAAGTCCAGTACATGGCACACTTGGAAGAAGACCCAGGAGTAAGGATAATCTAGCAGATATGCAAACAAGACAGAAGTGGTTCTATCCACAAAGGAATATAAGCGAAGGCAAAATAATCCTCATTGTGGATGAGTAAGCTCCAAATTCACGGGGGATGGGTCAAGACACGTACAAGAAGCTTTATGGCCTGAGAAAGCAGCACAGAAGGGCCAAAGGTTACACAGTGGATACTTCACAATCAAAATCAGAGAGACTTTATTAATTTCAGAGGGAAATTGGGTTGCCATAGCAGCAAATATACAACAAATGCCAAGCACTCATATAAAATCAATAGCTAAATATTAAGATAAATATAGAGATATAGGTCAAGATATGAACATAAATATACATATAAATATAAAAGGACAAGTATGTGTGCAAATATATGTCATGGTGTACAAAAGTGACAGAGTGACAGACGTGTGATTAATTCTGTTCCCCATGTGTGGACCTGAGCCAAGTGGATGAATTAAAGAGTCTGATAACAGCAGGAAGGATTGACCTCCTGTAACATTCCCTCAGACATCGAGGTCAAAGGAGCCTGTTGCTGAAACTGCTCTTCAGTTTGCCCAGTGTGTTATGGAGGCAAAACCAACATTGGTTCATATAGGTTGTTTTCAAAAAACCTGAGGAAACACCTTGGTGCTGAAGAAACTTGTCAAAGCAAAAGTGATAGCAAAACCTTTATGAATCTGGTATTTTCTATGTGAATGAAAACTTACTTTCAATGGAGATCATAAATGCCCGAGCTCTTTACTCAGATATGTCTGGGTATCTGGGTGGTGATGGTGGTGGGAGGGAGATGTGTATTTAATGAACCACAAGCTCTCTCAATGAGGCTTTGAGGAGTCATCTGCTCCCGCTGATCACACATATCATAAAGATGTAACATCAAATGGAGATATTGTGTGTAAATAACTGAATGCCTTTTATCTTTCATCAGTTCAGATAAATCCATACATTTTTCTTATTACTTTTTTTTTTTAATGCTTGTGTTTCGACTCGTTTCTTGTCAAAGTTGGCAGACTTGATTTTTAAGGAAGAGGCGGTCTCATTTAATAAGCGTGCATCAATGAACTCTGAATGGCCCACTGATTCCAGAAAGAAACTTTACAAAACAACATAATTATCTATAATCAACAGATCTGTCTGAATAGTCTCAGGTGTGTGGCCAACATGGGAGATAGGTAAGGGACAGTCAATGTGTTAATTATAGAAGAGTCATGTAACTTATGATTCAGTTTCTACCAGACTGAGTGCACACTTGGTGGGAGATGGTTCCTCTGGATCTGTGTCTGTGAACCACCAACTGTGTGTTTTTTTCCTTCCTGTCACTCGTGTGTGCGTGTGTGTGTGTGCGCGTGCGTGTGTGTGTGTGGTGGGGGTGCTACCTTGGAGAGGGCTACACAACGCAACAGTAGTACCAGATATCATGGTAACCAGAATGACTGATGAGGACACTGAGCAGATGGGCCTATGCAGACTTTGGGAAGTACTTTAAGCCACTTTGAAACTAAGAGCTTGCACAGCTAGTTGTAACACATGAGCCTACTCGAAAAATGCAAAACAAATGGAATGTGTTGAAGACCGTTAACTGTCAACAGTTTCCAAATTTGCCATAGGCAATTACTTTACGTTGAAGGTAATATTGGCTTATATTCATTTTTTGTCTCATAATCTCTTCACTGAGCTGGGAGGTCCTTCTCATGGCTCGCCCATCACCTGTGGTTTGACAGTTTGGTAGTGCTGTGCAAAAAAATAAATGTTGGTATTGATCTGAAACCAAGTAAATACAGGTCCATTATTCCTTATACCAATACTAATACGGATACTTTGGTTCAATGGTTCATGATTTATAAGATGAATCAGCATCACGTTGCAAATTCTTTTGCATTTTAGTGATAAAATCATTTTTACTTTCCACATAAATTAATGAATACAACAGAACACATCTTTCTTTTATCATATATTCTGAAGCTAGGTTCTTTTGGAGAGCTAGGATGTAAATGTTCCTGTCTTTAAAACAAAAGCTCTGTGCTGGACACCCTACAATCATTCTGGGCTCCACCACAGGGAAATCTGCAGCAGTGCTCTCTCCTGCCTATACGAGCCTCACTCGTAGAACAAGTAAAACAACATATAGTAACATGATAATTGATATCTGTGACTTCTTTCTGAATATCATTTTGACAGGCTGTAAAAGTTTAGAGAAGCAGTTACGGTCAGATGAAGTGGTGACACAGAGCAGCAACAGCCATGGCGAGGTCTAAGGCGAGAGTGTACACTTGTTGTGCACTGATACTGCACTGCTTGGTTGCTATAATTGTGTGTATTGCTGTACTTGCGAGGCGCAAATGCCCAACTGGCACTTTCTCGAAAGCTGCAGTGGCCGCAGACTCTGGAAGATGTTCAGAAATAGACGGTGAGTGACTTTGAGACTTTTCAAGCAAATTTCTCTATTCACGTTCCAATGAAGGCTTCGCGTGACGCACAATATGGAGGTTTCCTTAACCAAAATTTGGCAAACACTGAAACATTTTGGGGCTCTCGACCTGGATAATCATCATCACAGAAGTGGAGGATTGTGGTGTTTCTCTCCTTACGAGGCAGCTACTCACCTAAGCAATGAGGTCATTTTAAATGATAAAAGCGCTTCCTTAGCACTCCTCAGTGTGCTGATTACATAACCATATAACATTTCATAAGAAAGGAAATTGGAGGTAATTTGCACAGCAGCGGTCTATGCAAAACATAAACACGTCATTTCCCTACTTGGAGCACTCGATAATGTAAAGAGAAACGCAAAGTGATGAAGGATATTCTTCTTTTCTTTCAGGGACATTCTTCAGAAAGGCGGCTCGCCAGTAGATGGCGCCATTGCTGCGCTGCTGTGCACCTCCATCATGAATCCACAGAGTGCGGGCATCGGAGGGGGGTCCATATTCACAATTATGGACGTCTCTGGTAACAAGATACCCTCACTCCCCTTATTCTAGAGCAGCAGTTCAGGCCTGCTGGGGAGAATCAAGTTATAACGTCTCATCTTTTCAAAGGTAAAGTGAAAATCATCAATTCCAGAGAGACTGCCCCTGCAAACTTGAACCCTGACCTGCTTAAGTCATGTAACAGCACTATTCAAGTGAAAAAAGGTAGGCTGCTTTTCTTTTATAAGACTTCTGCATCCGTTTTTTATTCCCCTGCTTCTTTCGTAGGCTGTCTTTCTTGTTTTATTCTTTCCATATGTCATGCCTAATTACAGACTTGAGAAGCTCCACATTGAGTAATGAATTTACAAGCTCGGGGCTCAAAGTTTAAAGACTTCTATTTGCTTGGTTTGTCACGACATAAGCAGCAGATCCTGTCAGACCATTCTGCAGATGTATTTTCTTTGCCAGGATGACCAAAGGCCCTGCAAGATCACACGTGCTGGAACAGCGAAGTGACTAATCTTCTATTCAGTTTAGTGTAAATGTAGGCGGACATAAATAGAGAGTAAAGTATGTAAACACTATTAAGCCAGGAAAACTGTAGACATGTAAAAACAAATAGTCGAATAGAAACATAAAAGAGTAAAGGTAAGTGTAACAAGATGTAATGTAATTATAAATGGATACAGCATTTAAGAAGTAAAGTAGTGCGCTCTGATATGTAGTAGAACAGAAACATATAGCATCAAACTGCAACAAATGTCATCGCTTACAGCTCAGGACCTTTCAGTATACTCAAAACATGAGTAAATGTATGTGTTACTTTCCAGCACTGACTATCCATTATTCATGTGATCAGATAACAAATGGATTGGGGTTCCTGGGGAAATCCGAGGTTATGCAGAGGCACACCGGCTGTATGGGAAGTTGAAGTGGGCTGAACTCTTTCAGCCGACCATCAAACTGGCCAGAGAAGGGTTTCCAATTCCTTACGTCCAAGGTCAACACATCCCACGCATTGCTAATACATCACTACGGTATGAAATACACCCACAATGTGAGTTCAAAAATATGAGGAGCAAATAATGAATGCTTTAACTTTATCTCACTGTATTTGTCTTTTAGGAGGTTTTATTCAGATAAAAATGGGAACCTGCTTAAGGCTGGTGATATTGTGAAATTTGAGAAACTGGCTGACACTTTGGAGATGATTGCAGAGCAGGGACCAGATGTGTTTTACAACAGAACAATAGCAAAGGATTTAATCAGTGACATACAGAAAGCAGGTATTGTCAGACAAGTTTCATCCTGCTCTCTTTTCTGACCATTTTCTACGTCTGCCAGGCACAATGATCTAATTACAAACGAACAAATCAATTGACTCTGTGAATCTCTGCCATGATCCCTCATAGGCTACACTGTGAGCCGTCTGGATCCATTAAAAGTCTTGATTATGAGAGGCACTGTGTTCAGTTTTGCTCAACAGAACCATTTGTTTCAATGTTTTTGCTCAGGAGGAAAACTCACACTGCAGGACTTGGACTCGTATAACGTTACAGTTACTGATGCGTGGAATATTTCTCTGGGAGAGTATAAGATGTACTTCCCTCCGCCCCCTGCAGGAGGAGCCATCCTCAGCCTCATCCTCAACATCATGAAAGGTTCCTGTTAGACACCGACTATGAAGCTGCTGCTCATCTGCACTATGAAATCACAAAAATGCTGTGTGTTGGATAATTTTACGTGTTTAGCTCAGGTGTTCAGATTAATGCATTTGTTGATTGTCCGATTTAGCACGTAGCATCTACTTCATGTAAGAAAAGGATGCTAACCAGTCTTTGCATGTATGAAGCCCTGAGAATGGATTTTGTTTAAAAAAACAATAACAATAACAGCCTTTTATATTTTCAGGATATAAAATGAATTCAGAACCTAATGATCTTAGGTTCAACTGCATAAATATAAAATTCTTCCACCATGAAAATGGCTAAAAACATTCAATAGCAAGTAGCATCACACATTGCGTGATGTCTCCAGCAAAACAGATTTCAAAGCACTGAG
>VOQK01043085.1:68260-83223 GCA_015052645.1 Benitochromis conjunctus | reverse complement strand
GCAGCAGATGGATGACAGCATCATCCACCCCCACATGGGGCTGGTAGGCAAATTGGAGAGGGTCCAAAGCAGTTCTGACCTGAGGTCCTAGATGTTTCAGAACCAGCCTCTCCAGAACCTTCATGACGTGTGATGTCAGGGCGACTGGTCTGAAGTCGTTGGGGCCAGATGGGGTGGCTTTCTTAGGCACCGGCACTAAGCACGATGTTTTCCAAAGTGCCGGCACTTTTTCCTGCAGCAAGCTCAGGTTAAAGATGCGCTGCAGGATGCCAGACAGCTGGGGGGCACAGGACTTCAGGACCCGGGGGCTGATGTGATCAGGACCTGCTGCCTTGCCCAGGTGTAATTTCTCCAGCTGTCTCTTCACCTGGCCTATTGTCACCGTCAGAGGGGGAGTAGTGGCCACTGGGGGGGAGGTTGAAGTTGGGGGGTAGTGGTTGGCTGGCTGAGGAGGTGTTGAGGCTGATGTGGTGGGGGGGGTGGTGGGGGTGGTCTAGAACTGAACCTATTGAAAAACAGGTTCAGGTCGTTGGCCCTCTCCAGGCTGTCCCCCTGCTGACGGGTCCCAGAGTTGAAGCCAGTGATCTTCTTCAACCCCTCCCACACCTCTTTGATGTTATTCTCCTGGAGTTTTTCCTCCAGCTTCTGTCTATAGGCCTCTTTGCACCTCCTCAGCTCCACCTTCAGTTCTCGCTGTATCCCTTTCAGCTTGTCTTTGTATTCAATGTACAGTTTTCTTGGTTTGACATCAGTAGCTTTCTTTAAAATATGTGGTAAAAACTGTGCCAAATATTAAATCTACCTAGGGCTACTTCTGGAGCTCTTGGAAATAAGAGGACCCAATAAGAAGGACCTAAATGCAACCACTAAACGAGATACATTTAGGCCCCTTGGTTTTTGGAAAAGACTTTCATATTAAGCAGACTTTCAAAGGGCTTAAGATAAAAAAATTAATTAAATGGTTATGAATTACAGCTATTTGTATATAAAGTCCATCATTTTCAGAGGCTCAGAACTAATTGGACGAGATTACAGAATTTTTATTGTAAGAATTTTTTTTTTAATACATGGGTGAAAATTCTTTGGAGTCTATGGCTGCCTGAAATTTAGAACCCATGAACATGGACATCCATGGACCCCCTTGAGATGCTCTACCAGGCCTTGTTTGTGGGTCTCTGCCTTCATTTTTCTCTTCAGTGACTGAAAAGCTCCTCTATTAGGTTATCAGGTGACTAACTCAACCATCTATTAATATCCCATTTGTTTGCTTTGAGAAACGTTTGGGCTGCTTTTACTGTATGTTTTGGGTCGCTATCCATTTTCACAGTGAAGCACCATCTGATGAGTTCTGCAGAATTAGACTGAGTCTGAGCAGAGAGTAAAAGCCCTGTGCACTTCACAGTTCACCCTGCTGCTACTATCAGCAGTCACATCAATAAACACTAGTGACCTGGTTCCACATGCAGCCTTACATACCCATGCCATAATATTGCCTCCACCATAGTTATAAATAATGCGGTATGCATCTGATCATAACATGTTTCTCTTCTTCTCCGTTCAGTTAACCTTGGCTTCATCTGTCCAAAGAATTTTTTCCAGAACTGTGTAGGCTCTTTATCTTTTTAAACATTTTCTGGCAAAATGTAAGCTGATCTTACCTTCCTGTTCTTTAGTGTAACCAATGGTTTGAATCTAGTTTCAAACTCTCCAATTCCAGTCATGAAAGGATCTCCTGATTTTATACTGTGACTATGACCTATACTCAAGTGTTCTTGACTTGGTTAGATGCTGTGAAGTTGTTTTTCTGAACCATGGAAATAATTCTGTGATAACAGAATTATTTCCACATAACTATTATTGTATGAATTAATTGTAACCCTAACCCTAACCCATATTTGGTGGTCTTCCAGGTCTTTTGGTATTGCTGAGATGACCAGTGCTTTCATTCTCTTTATGAAGGAATACGGGTTCGACACCTAGAATCTATTCAAGATCTTTTATCTGCTTAATTTGTCGTGGAATAATGAGGGAACCGATTTCCTCTGGCCATAAAACTGTTTATAAATTTTCCAATTATTTTTGAGCCTCTGCAAATGTGGGACTGTGCACAAAAATGTCTGTAATTTCTTAAACAGTTCTTACAAAACCTTTGAAAAAAAACAACAGACAGACTGTTTGATTTTAAAACTGCTGCGGTGGTTTAAAGAGGTAAAACTACAAGAAATATCAGTATTTAAATATTTATGTAATTGTCTTTGTTCAAATACTTGTGGAATAAGTATAATTTTGACTTTTTGCTTTTTATTCCGTTTAGTTTCTAGGGTTAATTTTATTAGTTCAGTGTTAGTCTCTATTAACTATTATTGTATGAATGGCATATGTCAAAGGCTAGACTTAAGAAAATCAAGTATCAGAATAAAAACAGAATTTTGTGAAAGCAGTAGAGTCACAGTCTTGTAGGACATCAACTGATGTCCATCAATTAATTTTTAACCAAACTAACGTACTACTAACGTTTTGTTAGACTTACAAGTTCAGAAAATAATTTTTATGTTAGTGAACTATTTTTATCTATTATTATCTATTTTTAGTTTTTCATTTAGTTTTTGTTAACTATAATAACTTCGTTTGGCGTCTTTGCTGCCGTAGCTCGCGCGACTCCTGAAGGATGTTTGACCGTTTCCATGGCAGCTTCAATTTCCCGTCAATCAACTCTCCCAGCAGCAGCAGCAACAGCTGTGCTCGTCAGCACCGTGGACACAAGTTTGGCATCGACTGAAAGCCACAGCGCCCGTCTTTTTAAAGTAAGTTGGTTCTGAGTGTTTGTCGCTCTATAATCGCGGTTAGTGTGATGTGTTTTGTCTTCATTTGATAACTGAGAAACATGAAAGTTTAACCAGGGAGTTTCAGACACACTAGACAGACACTTTTGTGGTTCAGTACATCTGATTTGTGGTCTCATTCGCACTTTGCTATAAGCGGAGTGATATTTTCAAAGGCTTGATTGAGTCTTGGCCGCGGCTGAAAAAATAGTTCCACAAGTCACAGCTGGATGTGCACTTTAACATTGAATTTAATTTTTGTGGGCAACTTCACAGCTCTTAGACTTGATTTTTATTTTGGGGAGACGGGGAGATCCGGGGATTTATCGTCAACTCAATGAAAAGGAGTCAGTTTGCTTGCTAACAAGCTAAGTGGTGTTGGTTTCCTGGACAACTGGGCAACATAATCCCACCCACCGTCCCGCAACACACTCCGGTGAGCCCTGACTACTGGGTCATACAGTGGGTGTAGTCTCCTATGTTGCCTCTCAATGCCTGCACTTTTGTCTTCACATACAGGACATGGCTGAGAGAGGCAATAATGGAACAGACAGACATGCAGAAGATCCCCAGAAACGTCTTTATACTGGTCTGAAGGTTTAAAAGCATTATTATGTATTTCTTACTCTTATGTGTGCAGCCATTCATATAACCCCCCTTTTTCTCTGCCCTCATAGATCTTAATGACAATAGCAGTGTGTTTGGATTGGACCACTGCGATCGCCTCTTGGATGCAATGGATGCTCAGCTTGAGCAGTTGCAGGTTTGTGAGTCTGTGATTGTCACTCTGTTCTGTATGTTTGTCTCTGTGCACATGTAGGCAAATTTAAAATAATAATAATACTAATACGAACATAAGCAACGATGATTCATTTATCCAGGTCCTGCCCCAGAAATGTGAGCTTGATTGCAGCAGTGCAGGTAATTTACAGTATGTCACAATAACAGCTCTATACTAGATTTAAAAATTTTGTTTCCCATGTAATATTCTGTGGTCTCTTTGTGTGTGTGTGTGTGTGTGTGTGTGTGTGTGTGTTTGTTTTGTTTTGTTTTGTTTTCTAGCTCCTCTTGGTTGGCGTCAGTCTCTGAGCAAAGATACAGGCCTTGGAAGTACAAGTGAACAAAATGACACCCCCATGTCTTGCCTAGATTTGATAAACGCTTCAACAGTGCAGCAAAGATATGGTAATATTTTAATATTGGAGCTATTCACAGGAAAAACTTTAAATTAACATCAACATTTTTAACTGAACTGGCCTTTTTTTATAGACTAAGGTAAATATCTTATAGCAGTGGAAATGATTGGTACTAGTGGTGACATTTTTTTTTTCTGCACATGTGAAATAAATGTAACCCGTATTTCCAAAAAAGTTGTAACACAGTTTAAAATTGAAATATACAGCAACCCAACTTTCTTGTAAATTATGTTGCTGGATTTATACATGCTTCAGGAATCTGCTTAATATGAGAGTTGGTCAGGTCCCTGTGTGTTGTCTCCATAGGTGGCCCATGTATGTACAGCATTGTGCAAAAAATCTCAATCCAACACTTATTTCTTTAGATTATGCTTCCAGGCTCTCTTGGAATCGTTTTAAAATTGCATTGAGCAACAGTTCTCTATACTTTCTGAGGGTTATTTCTGCCTTAAATACTGTATATATGTTTTCAGTAAATCACTGCACCTATTTCCTATTTTCCTGGCAAAATGTAAAGAAATTAGAGGTGGCTTAAGACTTTTGCACAGGACTGTATCGTCTGTGTTGATCACCTTGATGTTAATAGGGTGGACTTTTCCTTACACCACTTCTCCTCTGCTCTACCTCAGAAAATACAGAGGGCTGCTGGAAAGATCCTGTAACTGACAACAAAACTGAAAAGAGGTTAAATGGGAAGGACAAAGAGGAAATCGAGTCTTGTAGGGAGCAGGTCATCTGGAGGCTGGAGAGGCTGCTTGGAGGCACCTGCAAGGAAGGAGGACTGGCTGAAGAAACTGGCCCTCCTTCAGACAGTATCTGCACCGAGGACTTTGCTACACGCTTCAGAGAGGAGATGGTAGAACTGACTTTTCTAGACAGCAGTATGCAAATGTTGGATGAAGCAGAAGAGACTGGGAGGACAAACATCTCTGACAGCGACACTTGCCAAAGTAAACAACATGAACAACATGTTTATGATGTTGAAAGAAGAGGTTCAGAAACGACTGGGGAAAGCAGTGATGACACACTCACTCCTCACCATTGCCAGACAAACCAGCTAGGTCAAAAAAAGAAGAGCTGTGCTTCTCATAGCGCTGGAGCAAATATATCACATGCTGGTGAGAAAGCAGGAGCTGGAGAGACATGCAGATTACCACAGCCTGAAGATGACAGCAGTGGTACAAGTCTATATCTTTAAAATCTGTGAGAGATACACTTTCAGGCATGCTTTAAACTTTGCTTAGTGAAAAGGGTTAAGATTGAGAGAAAAATGATCCATCTGTCTTCCAGTTCTTTGGCCCATATGTCTGTCTGTGTGTTCGACATGTGATTGAAGGCAGGTTCTCTACAGATTTGACTGTATGAAAATACGTCTTGTCTAAAGTAGTAAGTCAGAAAATGAGCTCACATCTTTGAATGAATAATTCAAACCCAAAGCATTAAATATATCACATGCTCTTCCTACATTCATGTCCCAGAACTCTGAATTTGAGCTTTTGGACTTGAGGCCAAACTTTCAATTTAGCATGAACATAACTTAATCCAGTGGTCCTTAAATTGGGGGCAGGGACCCAATGGCTTCAGGGAGTCACTGCTCAACCATGGAGAATAATGTTGAAGTTGCGTGAATGAATGAACATAAGTGCTAGTAGAGTCCTCTGATGTTAGCTAGGCTGGATTGCTAACCTTTCAAATAGAAGTATGAATGAAACAGTTTTATAACCATTGATAGATGTAGTACGGGACACCTTTACACCTTACGTGTACTGTCAGCTGTAGTTTTTTTCTTTTTTTTTCTACATGTCTTAACAGGCCTTGTTTTTCTCCCTTTTCATTTCCCATGATGCATTGAGTATTTCTTCTTCAGTCACCTTTCTCACTCACTATGTGGTAATAGACCTCTCTGCATTGAATCATACCTGTTATTAATCTCTGGCTCTCTTCCACAGCATGTCTTTTATCCTGTCTTCTTTCTCTCACCCCAACTGGTCGCAGCAGATGGCCGCCCCTCCCTGAGCCAGAGGATTCTTCCTGTTAAAAGGGAGTTTTTCCTTCCTACTGTTGCCAAAGTGCAGGCTCATAGGGGGTCATATGATTGTTGGGTTTTTCTCTGTATGTATTTTTGTAGGGTCTACCTTACAATATAAAGCGCCTTGAGGCGCAACTGTTGTTGTGATTTGGTGCTCTATAAATAAAATTGAATTGAAATGAAATGAATTGAATTTCAGGCTCCCACAGGACAGAGGTTGTAACAGACCCTGAAAATGTCATCAGCATCTGTTCTCCTAAGACCAGGTGCTTGGCAGGTACCACACACACATTACACTGCATTGCACTTGCATTTACAAGCACAGCCTAGCACACCAATGCTTTTGGGATTCTGTTTATTTGAAACAGTGATTGTGGGCTCCTTGTTTCTTTTTCAGCAGTACCTGTTCTGAGCTTTGACACAGTGTCCATTGACAGCGACCTTGATACAGTCTGCACAGAGCACGTCAGGCAGCACATTCACAAGTGGCCCGGTAAGAAACAGAAGATATGGAAGTGAACTAGTTTAGACTAGTTATGTTTAGACACAAAATATCAGAGTTTGAAAAGTGAACCTGAAAATTTTAAAGGGTAATGAATGATAATTACAAAATTTTAAATACGAAAGATAATATCTACAAAAAGTATCCACTCTTTTTAGGATGGTGCTCTCTCATACGGTCTGTTACAGAAATTAATGACCAGTGTAGCAACCAGACCAACTGTGACATAACAGCACAAGAAGAAAGTGAATTTCAGACTACATCAGGTAATAGTTGACTGCTACTGTTTTATTAATATGGGGAGCAGGGCGTTGTGTTGCTCTGCTCCCCGACTCTGGAATTCTTTACCAGAAGACATTTGAAATATAAATTCCTTTTCTCTTTTTAAATCCAAACTCAAAACACACCTGTTTAAAATTGCTTACTCTCTGTAAATTATCTTAGCTTTTTACTGTTATAGTTTTTATAATTTTCTTTATTCTTATTATTTTAATTGTTTTCATTGTATAACTGTGTATGGTGTCCTTGTGCTCTGAAAGGCTCCTTAAAATAAAATGTATTATTATTATTATTACTACTATAAAATACACAAAGTAATAAAGTGTCAAAATAATTTTCTTGTCTTTATTCCCAAAGTACAGAGATCCCCATATGGACCTGTTCGTAACTCTCAACGTAACAGGAGAAGAGCATACAGGTAAAATAAAAACAAAGTATGAGCTGTACCTATGTTGGAACACACACAATAGCATCAGAAAACTTCAATATGGCGGGGAATGCACTAAAAGGACAAGCTCTGAAAGCTCTTAAAAGAGAAAATTTAAATAACTTTCAAATTCCAACTAAAATCGGTTTTAAAATATTTGGTAGTGTCATTCTGCCCCTTGTGCTGTAGGATAGTTGGGTGTATGGTGGTATTGGGTCAGAGCTCTACCCATTGGGACAAACACACAACAGTATCTCTACATGCAGAATTCTGCAAATATATTTTCTATGCACACAGAAAAATACCAACAAATGCCCGTCAAGAACTTAAAATTTTTAATCACCTTAATTTCAGCCCCCAAGTGTAAGAGATGAGCCAAGAAGAACAGCCTTTCATGTCACCTGGTGATGCTTCTGAAGTGCTTCCTATCAAAAACCAGTCTCGCAACAAAACTGCTTTCCAAATATCAATCAGAGGAAACCAATGCAAAGAAATCTATGGGAATCACTGGAAAGAAGAAACTTAAAAGCTGCAGTAGACCAGAATGTCATCTGACCCTCAACAGAGATTAAGAATTAGTAGAATAGGAAGGATCACTTACTTTAACAAATTAAGTTCAGTAATTCCAAAATTCAGTGACCTAAACTTAATCTCAAAATTAAAAATACTACTAGGACAAGGTCTCCTTGTTCTTTTTTGTTTTTTAAATACTTTTTTTTTTCCTTCAGATTTGTATATTCTGCTCTCTTGTATTCAGACCTGTGAGTTATTTTAGTGACACAGATGAAGAAATGAACCACTGGAGCAGGAAGTCCAGGCCTGACAGGACACTGGACAAGATGCAGTGTGAGTGGGTCAAGATGAAGGGCCGACTGTCCGACCTCCGAAAAGTAAGACTAAACCTCCTGGGGTAATTTATTCTATTCTGAGTCAGTTGTATAAATTCACCTGCATGCATATGTATGAGATTGTGCTTAGCTTGTTTGCGTGTGGTTTAGAAATGTGAAGAAGAGGAGGAGACGCTGGGGTTGAAGAGGGCTCAGATAAAAGATGAGCTCTGCCTCTCTGAACTTAGACAGAAAAGGAAGGTAAAGTCCAGCATTTCCAGTAGTTTATCAGGAGAATGTGTGCTGAAGACTCGCTAATGTGTACAAGTAATGGTTTGTGCTGCAGCATGCCTTGCAGGAGTTAGAGCGACTGACTACAGAGACGGCACAGATGGAGGAGGAGAAGAGGACTTTGCAGTCTGTTCAGAGAGACAGCAGAGCAGAGAGGAAGTCTGTTGGGTATAAAATCTACTCCTACTAACGATCTCATTCAGAGTCATATGCATTAACACAGCCAACATTTCAATGAATCAACATAATATTTGTCTGCATAAAGGAGAGTTTTCCTTATTGATAAAACATTATTTTGCCACATGCATGGTAGCTGGCAGCTGCAGAAGATTCAGAGGCAGAAAGAATCCTTTATTCTTCAGCACAGAGAGACCCTGGAAGATTTTACAGCTCAGCATCTGTGTAAACACACTCCAAAGGATGGATCCTGCTTGAAAACAGTAAAAAAAAAAAAGAAGCCTACTCCTGTAATTAGTGGTTCAGTCCTTAGTTTAATTTTATTCTTATGTCACCACTTTCTCTTTTTATTGTTCAATAAACAGAACAGTGTTATGATGTCAGTGCTGGAGCGGGAAGAATTGGAAAGACAACTGGATAATGCCAAAACAGAACTGTTTGCTGAGCAGCGACGTGCGAGGGAAAGGCTGGAGTCCATCCAAGAGGTATCATAGTTAGTAGTAACTCTAAAAAGTTATCAATAAAAAATAATTTTTGGTTTAATGTAACTCATTTTTTTATACATGTAAACACGAAAGTGCACTAAATTGTGCTTTCTTTTTCCATCTAATTATGGTCTGCATTCACTTTATGAACAGAAATATTTGTGATCATCAATAGTCCAACTGGAGAATCTAAGCTTTATGATTAAAGTTGTGGATTTATAATTTTACAGTTTTATTTTGGGCTTCTTTATTGTTGTGATGTTAATTTCAGTGAGGATACTGAATGAAATTTAACAGGCAGAATCCATTTTTGTTTGAGTAAAGGCAGATTTAGTGTCTGTATTTTAAAATGTCTCTGAATATATTTTCATTTTGGAGCAGAAATTGGAGGAGACTTGTGAAGAGCTCCAGAGGGCCACAGAAGCAGAGACTTCACTGAGAAACAGATGT
This sequence comes from Benitochromis conjunctus, assembly GCA_015052645.1. NCBI lineage: Eukaryota > Metazoa > Chordata > Actinopteri > Cichliformes > Cichlidae > Benitochromis > Benitochromis conjunctus. The sequence goes on along the minus strand of VOQK01043085.1, from coordinate 73,738 downwards.
GCTTGTTTGGAAGAAAAACAGATGCAGAAAAAGGGGCAGATTGAGGTATCTTTTTTCTCAACATAAATATACTGTGTGTGTGTCTGTGTGTGCAGTACTATTGCTGTCTCTCTTCCTGTTAGACACTGGAGGTTCGAGTAAGTGGGCTGCAGGGTGAGGTTGGAGAACATAAGATCAGGGTGGGAACTCTGGAGAAAATGTTGGCCCACAAAGAGCTGCAGCTGTTAGATTTCCAGGAGCAATGCAGCGCCTTAGAAGCAGAAAGAGATGGACTGAAGGTGGAGCAACAGCACTTGAGAATGCAACACCACAAAGCCCTGAAGGAAGTTGAAGAGCATGCCCATAGTATAATGGTAAGTGCTACAAATCAGTTTATTTCTTGTTCTACAAGTACTAATATGTTTATAATATTATCAGCAAGTCCAAAATGTTTATTATCACAGGTTACTGATTCCTCCTCGGTTCATATTCAGGCTAAAGGGAAAAAAGTATTTCTTTGAAAGTACAGACTAGAGAACTGTTTGGCGAGGGGCTGTATCTGCCATAAATGCATATATTTTATGTTGGGTGGCATGCCATCTTTAAGGGTACTGCACTACACATTATACTGCTAGTAAAACACTTCACAGGGTTATTTCTAAGAGGTGGTCCTCTCTTACTTTTGAAGCTAAAAGAAGAATTAATTAAGCTACAGAAATCTCTGCAACAGCAGGAGGAGGAGGTAAAGAAACGTGAAGAGGAGTTACGTGTAGAAGCATCGGAAAAGGTACACTGATAATCCTTCGACTAACATATGGAATCTTTCTAACATAATTGGATGGTATGAACAGTATGCTCTCATTTCCCATTTAGGTGTACAAAGCAGTGAAGGAGAAGAGGAAGAAGTGGGAGGCAGAAAAATTGGAAGCTCTGCAGGTGCATTGTGGGATACTGGAAGAGCAGAATGAAAAGGTCCTGGAAAGCGAAATGCAGAAAGAGAAGAGTAAAGCATTAGCATTTCAACATCAGGTCATGGAACTAAAAACAGTAAGGGATCTTCCAACCATGGCACGTGAAATTACCAGCTTACATAAATCTAAATACATTTTCTTTCCATGTTTGCATGATTTTGCTTTTATCTCTAAGAAACTGCAGGAGCTGGAGAAGGAAAACTGTGCACAGCAGAGAGAGCAGGCGTCCTTGTTGGCTGCAATTGGCAAGTCACTGAAAGAGGAGCACCAGGCTGAGCTACAGATGGCACAGGTGCAGTGAAACCACAGAAAGCAGTCATGTTCGAACTCTGGACGTGATGTGGCATTTTAGAAAAGCTGACCTGGCGTGTCTGTGAAGGTTCTCAGTCATCCAGGTCATCGTAGTCTAAGGAGCTTGGAAAGAAAAGGGTCTGGACTTCTTTAAGTTGCTTGAAGACGTTTCACCTCTCATCCAAGAAGCTTCTTCAGTTCTAAGGTCAAATGGTGGAGAGCACAGCATTTGACCTTAGAACTGAAGAAGCTTCTCGGATGAGAGGTGAAACGCCTTCAAGCAACTTAAAGAAGTCCAGACCCTTTTCTTTTCAAGCTCCTTAGACTGACCTGGTGTGCTCTGTAATCATGAGTCAGAGGATGATGCTGCAGCTCGAGAGGGATGTCCAACTGGCAGTTAAAGAGGCAGACAGGCTCCGGGTGATGCTAGAAGAAAGGGAGAGCAGCCATAACCAAATCACAGCTGAGATGGAGCAGCAACACCAACACTGGATCGAGCAGCTGGCAGCAGAGTGCCAGCATCTCAGCCTCTTAGTGGAGCAAAGTGGAGCCAAACAAAGTGCTGGAAAACTACCCCTCAGGTATACTTTTATGCCCAGGCTTCATAGCTTGTTTGTAATTGGCTTGTAATGCACATATCTTTGTCATTTGCAGTTTCACGGTAGCCGAGGTTTTTACAAACCTAAAAACACTACGAGAGCAGCTGAAGGACTTTATTAGCCACCTGCACCAAGAGCTAGACTCACAGAAACACACCAATGAGCAGCTGAGAAAAGAAAAGGTATCATTTGAACTTTGCGTACAGCACACTAAATGTTTATATGGATATATTCAGTAAAAAACTCCCATTTTTCAGGAGCAAGAACTGAGCATCCAGAGGCAACAGCTGAGGTTGGAGAGAGATCAAGCTTTGAATTTTGTAAAGGAGCGACTCATTCAGGTCAGAACCCACACGCTTAGACGCTTAAACACACACATAGCATTAGAGGAAATGTAACTCCCTTTGACATTTTTGCAGGAACACATTGAGGAGTTGAGCAGCTTAAAATGGGTTCACATGAGTGATGGAGGAGCTCGAGGAGGAGGAGTGGCAGCGTGTCTCCGCAAGCAGCTGAAGGCCAAAGACTCTGAGCTCAGGCAGGTTCAGAGGAGCATGGCTGAGTGGAAAGGACAGACCGCAGCTCGCCTGGCACGCAAGTTTGAAGAAGAGTTGACGGCTGAACTGGAAAGGTAACGTGCTCAAAACAAAAATGGCATCATCCAAACTAAACCCAGAATGCAGACACGTTTTGTTTTTTTTGTTTTTTTTCTTGTGTTGCAATAATTTCCCAAAGCTGATCCTGAATGTCAGTCAAGATCAGAAATCAAACAATACCGTGACGTGTACAATTTTTGTGCTAACTTTTGTCATCCCACAGGTGCCAGGCAAAGTTGTTAAGGGTCAGGTAATTCTGTGTCTTGTTAAACAGATGAAATACTAACCAGCTGCCTGTCCATACAAGAGCATGATCTCACCTCAACTCAATGTGATGTGATGCTAAGACCATATATCTAACACTATACATATACAACACGTTCATGCAATTATGTTGATCACCAAACAAACAAATTCAGGTTTGCTTTTTTTTTTCTTTTCTAGAAAGGCACCAAGACCACAAGACGTTAGGCAGAGGAAGCCTAAAAGACCTGAAGAAGAAATGGTAAATGGTTAGCTCTTCCTGTGTGAAACCCAAAACGTTTGTGTCCTTACTCAGTGTTTATACCATTAAGAAAAACCCTGGTGGTGTTCTTCTTTTAAGGAATACCAGAAATCTCTCAGCTCGCCCTCCCTCCAAGCTCTGAACTCCCCTGACAGCTCCTCAGACATGGCTTCCTTTAAGCTTATACATTACCTCCAGAGCAGAGTGAAGCAGCTCCGTGCTGAAAATCAGGCCTACAGGTGGAGCTCACCACCTCCCGATTTATCAGGATCCTATCTTGGAACAGTGAGTACGTTCTTCAGTAGCCAGTTATTGTGAAGTGAATTTTAATGTTTCCACTTGTTGACGTTTACAGTAGTTATACATTTGAATACTCTAAGTACTACTTGTAATTTTAAGGTCAAGTATTTTTGTGAAGGTTTTGTAATTAGTATTTTTTTAAATCATCTAACCCACAAAATTATGTCTTCATTCATATTTAGTCTGACTAAAAGAAATGCACAATGAAAAAATACAAAGCTGTTTAAGGCTACTGATGGTGATTCTCTGCACTCACATTTCCACAGATTATAAAATAAACTGATAAAACACTCACACAAATAGCTCAGAATAGTAGCAGTCATGCATAGAGTCATGTTACCCATGTCTGATGGGAATAGTAAAAGCACTCGTTTTCCAAATAATAATATTAGCCGCTATTATTGTTTCATTCACAGATCCCTCAGGGTCAAGACACAGATGGGAGTTAAAGAAACCCAAAACCACTGCGTGAGCGACTGCACTATTCGCCCACTGTGTCAATTGTATTTAAAGTTGTCCCATGGCAACAAATATAAATCATTCACTGCTCCAAGATAGGAGATTAACCAGCAGGTCACAGTGACATATGGAACAACTGGAGATGTGATCATCACATTCCTCTGTGCTAAGGCAGTAAGATTTTTATAGCTTGCAGTGAGCTGTAAATGACAGACGAGCTGACATTTCTCTGTAAAGTGACTGTGGATGATGTGAGTTACCGTACATTAAATAACCTCATAAAGCTGGCAGGGCTTTAACAAAGTCCTTTGTAAATTTTTAAGCATTTTCCATTTCTGCAAGGCTGAAACAAAATGTGTAATGTATTAAAGGCTTTTGAACCTCTGTACTCTGTACTGTCCATTAATCCAAAGGGTTCAAAAATATGGCTGAATTTGGAAAGGGTGTGAAGTATGATGATCACTATTGTAAGAGTCAAACATGTCTGAATTCCAAAACTGAAAACCAAATACAGACAAAACAAACAACTATCCAAATATTTGTGTAGAGCTCTGTTTACAGTATGCATGTATGGTAAATGGACTGGTACTTACAGTATTATAGCGCATTTTGCTACAAGCCACATTCACACATGCACACTCGCCTGATTCAAGCACTTTCATTCAATCAAAACTGAGCAGAATATACACATGAAAACTGTACATTTATTAAAAAACAAATATAAAGTTATAGCACCCAATGGCTAGCTGAAGTTCTGGTCATGTGCATATGAAAATACAGTCAAACCATAAAAATCTGCATTTCAATGACTTCTTTATAAACTCCTCCAAGCTCCTCTGATGGCATACTTGCTAAGCAACAGAGCAAGATGAACACCCCACCAGAAGTATTACTACAAGCAGGAAGGCATGCCACGGGCAAATGTGATCAAATGTTAACGTCCAGAAGGTGAAAATCTAAATGTTCCACGCTGATGTTTAAGAAATATAATCATATTTACAACACATCAGCGTAGTGCTGGCCAGGCTTTGGCAACGTAAAAGTCGCTTCACTTCTTACGGGAAACATCAATACTGTGAAGTATTATGTAAGGCTACTTGTTGACAGACCTTGAAGATTACGTCAGTTATGTTACATGTGGTTGAATGGGATTAGAAACAGAAAACATCAATTACTGCAAAGAAAATGATGTGCTTCACAAACTGTTGAAAACTTCACAATATCCATATAAAGACACAAACTGACCAGACTGAAGTTGTTCCGAGTCCTTTTAAAATCTTTTCACTTGGCTATGAGTCTCCAGTCTTTCACTTTGGCATCTCTTTGTGGAGAAATACTGTTACATTTCCATCTCTTCCTCCCCAGAGTTGTGGGCCACAGAGAAACTGTACAGAGGAGAGTGTGTGTCTGCTGGTGGACTTGAGGGATTAAGGGGACTGTGAGGACTGGGAGATGGACATGGTGTTGGAGACTGCCGACATGCGGACTGTTGTTTGCGCTGTTTTTGTAATGAGTCCTTAAGTCTCTGACTAAAGGGATCGTCTGGTGGCCGCCATAGCACCAGCTCCATACAGGAACGACTCCTAAAAGTGCGGCAAAGAAGAAAGTGACACAAATATTAGCATCCTAAAGAAGTGCAACTGCTCTGACTTGTTAATCAAGAAACTCTTGCCAGTTGAAAACAATATTTGCAGTCCGTCTCACATCATTACTCATATTTTTTTATGTTGTAAATTTGCCCTGTACCATCTCTTATTTCTTGCTTTGTATTTTATATT
>VOQK01043085.1:51980-68132 GCA_015052645.1 Benitochromis conjunctus | reverse complement strand
TCCCCCATTGGGGAAAAAAAAAAAAAAAAAAAAAAAATCACCATTAAGCGGCACTGAGGAGAGTGAACACAAGGAAAGCGGCGGGACAGGCCGTTTGCTACGTTGCTGTGCTGACCAGCTAGCAGGTGTGTTCACTTCCATCATCAACGAGTCGCTGGCTAAGTCTGTGGTCCCCACGTGCTTCAAAAGATCCACTATCGTCCCTGTGCCTAAGAACAACAAGCCCTCATGCCTGAACGACTACCGGCCAGTTGCACTGACTTTGGTGTCAATAAAGGTGTTCGAGAGGCTGCTGAAGAACATCATCTCCTCCTCCATCCCAAGCACCACAGCACTTTAACATTCCATTCGCACAATGCACATTTGTTTATAATGTCTTGCACAGTCAAAGGAGCAGTTCAGGACGAATTTCACTGTGTGTTGTACTCGAATGACTATGTGTGAGACAAATAAAGAATCTTGAATCTTAAATGTTTGGATAACAAAATAAAGAGAACATACACAGACTGGGCTACTGTGTGGGGGAGGATGTCACTGATGCCCTGCTGCAGACCCTTCTTCAAACTGTCAGACATCACGAGCACCGGGCGTCTCGGAGCTGGCTCTACATCCAGATCTTCATCCTCATCGTCCTCCAGTGTTATTCTGTGATACATCAATAGTACATTGTGGGTTGGTGCTCTTTCTTGTGATGTAACCCCAAAATCCATCACCAACACCGAATGCCAGATAAAAAACCCATTTTGAATGATATAAATGGAAATGTTATGTATTTAAATTGTACATTGTTCTTAACAATGTAAATACATAAGTGAAAATACAAAACAGTCTGAAGAGTGGTCTGTGGGCCAGACATATGCATTGTATGCACATTATAAAAAGAGGCCTGTGCTTAAAGAGGTATGTTCAGGATTGACCTCGAATACTCAGACTTTAGAACTTTTTACTGGGTTACATCACCATGGTTACTTATCAAAACCTGTTCAGGGGCCTGTACAACATACCCAGGATTATGTTTCCAGTATCTGGTTTCACTTCACCCAGCATTTGCAATCAGGATAAGCAAGCATATGAAGCTAAATCTCTAAGCTAACCCAATGTTTCCCCTTTACATGAAAGGGCTTGACAAATATGGGTTGGTGAACTGGCAACAGAATCCTTTCATACTTTTAGGAACCGTTCCTGTATGGTTTTACAAAGGAAAATAAAACTATTATGCAGAGGTTAAAGACACAATACTGAAAACAACACAACTGCTGTGGACAAATCACCAGTTTGGGGTTTTTTGTTGTCGTTTTTCTGTTTTTTTCTCCCAAATGTTACACATTGCATACCTGTCTTCTATCTCCTGAAGTTTTCTCTGTGCGGCCTCAATCTCCATGCAGGAGTTCTCTGTCTCAAGTCGGAACAGGGAAGAAGAGGTCTGTGGCAAAGTGGTGTTATTAGATGTTGTGCAGGGCTGTGGAGGCGCAGGACATGCTTGCTGCGCAGACTGAGGAGAGCAGTTGTTTGTACCAGACCAGTCACACTCAGTGCTAGTGCTAAAGTTTGAAGGAGCAACTTCTGCCTCAAACATTAACCTCCTCTTTTTGGCACTGCATCCCCTGATAAAACAATCATATAGTTTAACACTTATGTAGGGCTAAGACAGGCATTACCAAATCCTTGTATTCTTTTTTTTTTATAATTCATCTCTCACTTACTCATCATCTGCTCTCCTCCTGTGCTTCCTAAGGCATCTAGTCTCCCAATTGCTGTGTAATAGAGGCGCAGAAAATGCATAGTTCAGGCTCAGAAATAAAAGTACATTTCAAGTTAAGCCAAAGCATATCTGACAAATGTGGTAAAAAAAAAAAAAAACAACAACAAAAAAAACATGTGCACTGAACATCAGTTACATACCTGTTAGAGACTGTCGCTGTCTGTACATCCTCAGTCATACTTGAAGGTCCGAGGTCGAAGTCGGGAAGGCTTGTGGGGCCTGAAAAGGGATACATGGCTGGCAGGCAGCTCAGCTCACTGCTTGAGGGAGCAGGGTGATGCATGCTGGCCCAATCGATAAAACCTTTTAGAAGAGCCACGCGTGTAATTGGCTATTAACGACTCTGATCGGGAAGATCAGTATTGACACCAGTCAGTTAAGCTGATAAAGGTTTTTTTTTTTCCTTTTACAAACTACATGACGCACATGTTATTTGTTTACATCGCGCTAGCTGGCTTATTTAGCTAACTATAACGCTACTGCCGTTAGCATGTTAATGGTAAAACTTTGTTATTAATAGATGAGACGTTAGCACACGACAGCCTCATCCCTGCAGTGAACAGCCAGTCTGCACAAGTTAAGCAAAAATATGTGGCGTTAAAGAGCGAGCTGAGCAGCTGCCCTGCCCCATTGCCGTTTTTGTTGTTGACAAATGTGTTTAGTTAGCTCGCCTCCGTTCAGAGCATACTTATTCTCCTTTAGAGCGTTCCCATTTGCACACAAAAACAGTCTTTGCAGGCTAAAACCGTACTAACCTAATCTCTTGATACCCCCCGTCGAACACAAAAAAGTCCAAAATTAACTGTCACCGTGCTGTGTGGACTTCTTCTGTGGTAGGCTGGGTCAAACTGACGTTAGCTCCTTATTCAGAATACAGCGTCGCGCCAGAAGACTCGTCAAGGTTCTAAAAAGTGCGCATGTTACGTTTAGTGGGATTGTGGGAAATGTAGTTCCAGTGGATGGATTGTTTCTGAAAAAGAAAAAAAAGACCAAAAAAAAGTTGTGGAAATGTAAAAGTGATCACTAGTGACTAAAAGACGGCGTTGACATTTTATTTTTTTAATATTAGAGATTTTTTTCTTAATTTCCTGTCAGCTGATGCTTAAAGGGACCCTCTCGAGTTATGATTGCAAATGACCAATCATGTGACAGTGAAATACTAGAAGCTGTTGTCCCAGCTCGTCTCGTCACTCGGCTGTGGTTTTTTGCTTTGGACGATCCGAGGAGGTAACACGCTGCTGTCAAAACAACACTTTGATTTTATAATCATGTGATACTTATTGTCTGCAGTGATAGCGGCACGCAATCCATGTCACTGTAAAGCAGTTATTTTTATATTTATTGTCTATTATTTGTACATGCTTTCCTCAAAGTTCCTCGCATTTTTATCACCCGCATTTGCTGTATATCTGTTTTGTTTTTTTAACTTTTACTGTTTTTTTTTACTTAAACTGTTTAGCTGAGTTGATTCATTTTCAGAGTGTGTGTGTGCGTGTGCGTGTGCGTGTGCGTGTGCGTGTGCGTGTGCGTGTGCGTGTTAATGCAGTCTGTGTGCCTTATTCTTCTATGTTTTAACCAGCAGGTTATCCAGAATGCTAACTTTGGTGATAATCTCAGCACTGATTGCTTTTGCCTCTACCAAACCATGTGGTAAGTAGGCCGACTCTAAAAAGACGTATTTACAAGTTAAGAAAAAAAAAAAGAAAACTTAACTAAACTTTCTAAACTTTCTTGCACTAAATGCGAGGCAACCCAATTTCCAAATACACTGACTGACGAGTCTGGACATTCACATATGTTGCAACTGCTTATTTAATGAATGTGAGTGAGGCTTTGTGTTGCTTGTTTACTTATTGAGGAAAGTTGTGTAGGATTAACTGTGAATGTGGCTCATCTTTGGCCTTGATCTGCTGAGGGTGTTGAACGCAGCAGTGATGATTCTGTAAATTAGTCCACATGGTGTCTGTCACAACTGCTGATGCAGCAGCTGTGGTTTTGCAACACTTTCAAAAGTTCATGTGAATGTCAGCAGCAGCAGAGCAGAGATACTTATATAGGGTTTGATTGTGTCAGGTGACTTTTTTTAAAAATTTAACCTATGAAGTTAAATTCCAGATACAGAAGGCTCCAACACTGAGCTGCTGCTTTCACTCAACAAGAATCTCCTTCGCTCCCTGGAGAGCCAGGAGGGACTTCCTAACCCCAGTGTTCACTTGGCATTACGCCTTTCCAATAACCACAACCTTGCCAAGGAGAGCGAACACCTCAACAGATTAAAAAATGATTTGCACAATGACATTCAAAGGTACACCCCCCAGCACACACACACACCCATTCATGCACACTTAAACACTTTCTTTCTTTCTCCTCGATGTGCTCTCCTGAGCCTTTTTTTCTCCTCTCAGCTCTCTCTCTAACAGTCAGCCTGTGACTGGCGTGCTGGCGCTCTACAGCCTGGCTTTGAAGTCCTCCTGCTATGATCTCAACACGGTCACCTTCACTATGAACGAGAGAAGTGAGACACTGCTGACACAACTGAAGAACCAGATGGAGTTGGAGAAAGAGCACATTGCCTGTAAGTTGTTTTGTTTGTTTGTTTTACTTTTTGAAGGGCAATGGTTTCAGCAATCCTCCCTTTTTTGATGTGCTACAGTATCTGACCTGAGTTTACCTAATGTAGAGGACAGGGCACATATATTTAATGGCTTATGAATTTAGCAGTTAGAGTCTGACTTTCTGTCTAGTTTTATCCAGACTGAAATGTCCCATAATTTCTCAAACATTGCTGTGAAGTTGTGGTTCAGTGTAATTTGGTTTTATTTGCTTCTTCTCTCCTTCGCTCAGTCAGCCACCGCCCTTTGACCAACTATTACCAGTACTCCCTAGGTGTGCTCGCCCTCTGTGTGAGCGGCATCAGGGTCAACAACCATGTCACCAACAAGCTCATCAAAGCAGCAGAACATGAGCACTTCAAACATGGAGAGTCTGAGAGCGTGGGTGGGTGAAACATGCCTAAATGGTGTCTTTAACTGTTAAAATAAAGATGAAATAATGATGCAGGAGTCTCCCTGCTATTATATACTAACAATCGTGGTTTAGGATAAATTAGGTTGCTGCTGATGACATGATGACACATGATGGAGTAAACATATTTTTTGCCATGTTACATTTCTGATCAAAATCCACAGAGTTTGAAGCTGAGGCCACCTGATGGATATTTAACAGGAAACTCTACATACACTGTAGCTTTCAGTTCTTTGTCTATGCCTTGGTTCTAACAGTTTGCTCTGGCGAAGCGGTTACCTCTTGTACTGCTAGCTTAGCTCTCATTAAACATCCATATTAATATGCTGTGAAAATGCTCAAAGCTTTTCAGTTTGTATTTTAGCTTTGAACACAGCTGTAATGATGCAGTCGTGATAATATTTTATCCAATTTCTCTCCTCAGATACATATGCCATGGCTGGAATGGCACTCCAGTGTGTGAAGGACTCTGGTTCTCACGTGCAGAATGCTGCTGGGCTGGACACGGCTCTTAGCAAGATCAAGCAGAAGCTTCTAGCCTCACACAGGGCTGATGGTCATATTGGTAATGAATTCAGCACAGGCCTTGCAGTTCAAGTAAGGATCCTTCCCCTCTCTCTCTCTCTCTCTCTCTCTTTCTCTTCAGAGATTTTTACAGAGCAATATCTTTGCAGCTGAAATGTGTTTATTTGATGTGTTCAAGGCCCTGTTAGCAATGGGCAGTGAGGTTTCAGAGTGTGCCACCTCAATGGAGGCCATGAGGACAGCTGCCAGAAGCAACGCATACCACAACCCCATGGCCATCTCTCAGACTCTGCCTGCTCTCCAGCAAACGTCCTACATGGCAGTTAAAAGCAAGGACTGCCTCACTGAGGATAGTATGTGCAGCATCATTTCTACCCTCTTTGGCCACTTTTGGTTGTGTCTGTTGCCACTCTAAAACTGTTATGTATGTACCTCCCTCCAGACACTCTGGTGCTTGAGCCCATAGATCCTGTAGTGGTTTCACCAAACCCAGTCAAGGTGAATGTGATGGTGGAAGTGGTGACATCCAGCGGCAGGGCAACAGGTTACTTAGTGCATGTGTCAAAGGGCAGCTCCCTGCTAGAGACCCTTGAACAGCTCAAGGGAAAAAATGTTGGCTTCACGTGAGTTCATACCATTGCATTTTAGCTTGCGTGTGATTGGCTGCTGTGAGTAGTTTCTGACGATGCTGTGTGGCAGGTTTGAGAAGGAGTCCAGCCTATGGGGGCCTTTCTTAAGTGTGGTGAATGGAGAGCAGGCCAGGCAAAGCGACCGCAGATACTGGCACCTCTCCTCAGATGGCACAGCACTCACTGAGGGTAAGCACACACACATGCACGCAAACGCACATTACACTGTGATGCACAAACGAGGATTTCTTTGATCTGCTTTCACTGTTTCTCTCTGTCAGGTGTTGGCGATTTCAAGATCGAGGTGGCTCAAAGGATCACCATCAGAAACACAAGCTACTGATGTTCCAGCCAATAAGCGATTAGATGATCAGCACTTTAATCTTTATGAACTAATTAGTAGACTTAAATTGTCTCTTGGCATCATATATGAATAAATCCCACAGTTACTTAACAGAATGTTTGCATTTTAAGTAGATTTGAAGTAGCAGCCTATTTCAACAAAGTTTGTGTTGAATATTGTTACTTTGACAAACATTTTAATGATTATAATATAATTACTGTGAAATGTCAATTAAAATGACTTTTGTGATTGTGCTCTTTTGAACACTGTCCTTTAAAAAAAAAATCTATTTGTATGCATTTTATATTGTTACAAACAGTACAAGCCAATGACGGTTAATTTGAATAATTGATTTTTTTGTTTTTGTTTTTGGATGGCTTTTCAAAAGTGTGTAGTTTGAATAAAAATCAAATAATAAAAATGCAGAATAAAAAAAATGTAGTGCCTGTTCAGCCCCAAGCTTCACACTGCTTTACTGTGTGCTGAATGCTGAGGTAAATTATTGTCTTACAGGCTGGGTTGTTTGTACTAATAAACAGGTATCCTCCAAGTGACGAGGAAGGGAATATTTTCTGCTGTTCAAGCAGCCAGTGATGAATGAATGCTCGTTAACATGGCTCGAGTACATGTGTCAGTGCGCCAAGGTTGAAAATGGCATCTTTCATATTCATCTGGCAAAATAATTTATGGGGATAGGTTAATTGGAAAACACTAAATTGCCCATAGGTGTGAATGCGGGTGACTGTGAGTGTGAATGGTTGTCTGTCTATATGTGTTAGCCCTGTGACAGACTGGCGACCTGTCCTGGGTGTACCCCGCCTCTCGCCCTAAGACAGCTGGGATAGGCTCCAGCACCCCCCGCGACCCTGAAAAGGATAAGCGGAAGCGAATGGATGGATGGATGGATGGAAAATAATTTATAGGAAAGTTTGTATCTATTTATTAAAGATAGGTTTAGGACTCCTTGCCACGTGCATTGGCTGCATATAAGCATCATTATATTACAGTTTACGGCCATATGCACATCATAAATTGCAAGGTATGGACCAAACTTACTAAAGACAGCTACTGGAGTCGTCTGCAGTGTGATGGGAAGTTTTGACGCTTACTAATATGTGCTGATTAGAGGCAACGAGCTAATTTGCGAACGCAGAAGTGCGTGCTGTCCGTGGTTCTGAAACGTGACAACAACGTAAAAAATAGTGCCATTAAGTTGAGTATTTAATATATTTAATGTGTTTTGGCGTAAAGAGATGGTGCTTTGCCACGCTAATGTGAAGGTAAGAATTTCTGAAAGGCATTCAAAAAATTAAAGAAGTGACTTTTCTTGGTGTTCCAGGTCATCTTTGATTTCCGCAGCAGTCAGCAAGTGATGTGTTCTGATGGAGTCCATTTAAAAATACATGATCAGGTGTAGTGAAACTCTCTCCCTTTAAATAGCCTATACATGCATCGAGGCATTGTAACTACTCTGCCCACATATTTAGGAAATCCCTACAATACATTTTTGTTTAGTTTGAGTTTAACCCTCATACCCTGTGCTTATGATTGTTGTTGTTATATTGTTGTTGTTGTTGTTTTTTTTTTTTACTTTAATCTAGAAATGCAGGATACAAACTATCGGATTACGCTAACTGGACAGGACATTTAAACTTCTAAACCAGTTTGCGAGATTACACCAGCGCTAATCTCTCAGTAAATGTAAACGGGAAATTGAAAAAAACAAAAACAACCCAAAAACTTCACAAACATGACGAATGTAAGCGCCCCCCCCCAAGCAAAAAACCCCAAAACAAAAAACGCTAAACGCTGAAGTTGATATGAAAATTTCATATCTTCTTCAGGTTCTTTGCAGAAAATTAAAAATAAATAAAGAATAACTAAATATACTCTCGCGTTGTCGCCACAAGAGCCTGTACATTTATATATTGATTTATATATACATTAATTTATAATTATTTGTAATAATTCCATATCAATTATTACTGCATATAATTATATATCAATAACACACATATACATTTATAAGTAGTCACCACCTCAAACTGTGCTTTCAGTTTACACAAACGTCGTTGTTTATGCTAAGCAAAATATCGAACGGCTTTTATTGCGAAAGTACACAACGTGAGCCGGAAGTAGTTTTCGTTGCTAACGCTACTGTTTGTAGCTACGTAAAATAGGTACATGTATTTTGAGCCGGTAATAGTCGTTTTTGTTTTTGTTTTCCTGACCGGGATTGGACGAACGTTGACCGTTAATTCAACATTACAGCGGTGTTAGCATCCGCATATTTAACTCTCCTTTTGTTACTGATGAATGCTCCTCGAGCGTACCTCACGTGGGGCTTCCAGCTATCGTCCGTCCTAACTTGATGCAAAATTTCAAACAGGTTCTGTAACTCTAAAGCGCCGAATGACCTGCGGGTAAATGTGATTTTCCGGTGTAGTTGTACTGCCTGCCGGGATGTCTGCGCTGTGTCATTACGCTCTTTTCAACATATATAATCAGCGAGCAGGTTTGACACAGATCAGGAGATTTACCTGCATCCAGTGGAAGAGCTCCGACTCCCTGATGAGACGTGGACACACAGCCGTATTGAGAGCTATGGCAAATAAGAGAGGAAATCTCACTTTATTTTGTTCGAGGTGCCTGTCAGGTTCAGCTGCGGATGCAAAAGCTCGGGTAAAGAGGGTTTCTATCGAGGGCAACATCGGTAAGAGTTTACAGATTGTCCCAGTTAGACGAATCTCCTGTTGTATGTCTCTTTGTTAATGTGCTGCATTACCTGCTTTTTAATAACAGCTGTTGGAAAATCGACTTTTGCGAAACTCCTGCAGTCAGCTTGTGCAGACTGGGAGGTGGTAGCAGAACCTGTCAGCAAGTGGCAGAACATTGAGAGTGAGACCTCAAAGGTGAGCACATTCACCTCTTCATCTTTTTTTATTACAAAAATTAAAGGAAGGCAGGATGATAATACAGCTTACATTTGTCTGCTCGTGTGTTTGACAGGGTCAAGATGTGCCCCCACAGACCACAGTCAGCAACCTGCTGCAGATGATGTACCAGGACCCTCAGCGCTGGTCATACACGTTCCAGACGTATTCCTGCATGAGCCGGCTCAGAACACAGCTGCAGCCTCCACCTGCACGCCTCCTCCAGTCAAAGGGAACACCTGTCCAGGTGTATGAGCGTTCAGTCTACAGCGATAGGCAAGTGAGCCAAATTTACCAGAAACATTTTCAACAAACTAAGCAAAGTTATGACAAGGTTATAATGGGAATTCATCTTCCTCCATTTTCTCAGATATATCTTTGCTTTGAACATGTTTGAGCTGGGATGTATCAACACTACAGAATGGGCCGTCTACCAGGACTGGCATTCCCTCCTGGTGGAGCAGTTTGGACACCAGGTGGAGCTAGAGGGCGTAATTTACCTCAGCGCCCCACCAGAGGTATTGCACATGAAATTCAGTATTTCGTGCTCTGAGTGCCAGGTAACTTAGCGTCACAGAAACAGTTCTGCGTGTCTTTTAGAAATGCATGGAGCGTCTGCAGCGTCGGGGAAGAGCAGAAGAGGAGGGTGTGAAGCTGGACTATCTGGATATGCTGCACTCGCAGCATGAGAGGTGGCTGGTTGAGAAAACGACCGAGTGAGTGAGAATAAGATTGCACAGCTCTGATTTTTTTATTTATTTATTTTTATCACAACTACTGCTTGTGGCTTAAGAGGTAGAGCAGAGGCCTGTACAGCCGACTTCGACCTATTTGCGGTTCAGTATTCCGTGGATTCACCTATCTGCAGATTTTTCTGTGGAATGTAACTCCAAATTATTTGTGGAAAATTGAAAATTGGAAAATTCTTGTGCCTAAATGCATTTTTTATGATTAAAAAATGATTTACAAATTTTCAAATATCAGTATTAATACAGCAAAATATGAAAACAATTTTTTTTTTTCTTAAAAAACATTCGTCAAACGATGCAGAAATTCCAAACACAAAGCCCGAACACCTGGGCACAATGCTACTGGACACACTATTGGCTGTTTTAGGATGATACTTTAAGGTATATTTGGTGTTTGGACTAAAATAGGCAGTTATAAGCGTTTTTACAGGGGGTCTCAAGTATTCGCGGATTTCAGATATGAGCGGGCGGTTGTAGTCCCTAACCCTCGTGAATACCTGGAGTCGACTCTACAGTGAAGAAGGACCTGGGACTTGGCACAATAACTTAAGGTTTAACCCCAGATTTTCTGGGTTATGAGATTTATTGCCATTGTAACTTATGCCGCACACCTAACCAGAGGGGTGTACTACAAAAGAAGTTCAATAGAGCCAGGCTTTCTTTGCATTAGCTGGCTTAACAAAACCTCAGCTGGAGAGAACATGCATCACGACGGTTGTTAACAGCAGGACTTTCTGCATCAGGGTCTGTGTGTGTGCTCACGTGAAAAAGGTGTTTCAGGCATCATGTGACTCTTCTTCCACAGAGAATGATCTGTACGAGTGCCACGTACTCCAATCAGGGATGTTATCAGATGATGATGATAAAATAGTGTTACAAAAATAACAGTAAAATGCAACACTGTGACAAATAAGACATTAATGCTGCAGGAAATCGTTAATCTGGTGAATTAACACACAGAGTGGTAAAAAATAATAATAATTTGAGTTAATAGATAAATTTTAATGCTGAAGGCACTCTCTGTGCTGCTTTGTTTTTAAGGTGATCATTCAGTTTTTATATAATATAATATAATATAATATAATATAATATAATATAATATAATGCCAAATCACAACAGTCGTCTCGAGGCACTTTGTATTGTGAGGTAAAGACTCTACAATAATGGAGAGAAAACCTCAACAATCAGACAGCCCCCCTACGAGCAAGCACTTGGTGACAGTGGAATGGAAAAACTCCCTTTTAACAGGAAGAAATCTCCATCACAATTAGGCTCGGTCATCTTCCGTGAGAGGTGAGGGGAGGAAAACGGAACAAAAGACACACATTAGAGCTCTGGAACACTAAACTGGGTCCTTAAGATGTTAAATGTTGTTGTTCTACTGAGAGGAGACGTGGAAAACACTTCAGTTTGTCTGCAGATTAAGGTGAAATTAATTAGGTACAATTTTAATTTGAATTAGTTCTGTGTTCTAGTAGCTGCAAAAGTAAATTGGAGTCAAGCGTAAAGACCTTTATACATTTTCTGCATGACCAACAGGATACTTGCATCCAGTTACCATGTGATGCACAGTTAGCACAGTTAGCTCCAACTTGTTACTAAGGTAAAACATGTTCCCCCAGCACTCTGCATTGCACTCAAAGCATGCTGTGATTTTAATGAGAAACTCTGAATGTGGAATGTGTTCAGTATGGGTTGTCATGGTGATTTAGTCAGGTAAAAAGAGAGTCACCTTTGTGATACTGAAAACTCTGACTTTAAGCTCGAGATAGCCCGCTAACCCGTTAGTCTGGCCTCATCTTCATCCTACTCCTCTGGTTCAGAGTAGGTGATGTTCAAGGTGAACATAGCCCTCTTTTTTTCCCCCTCCATTATGCTTACAAGCAAAACAGATAAACTGCATAAAGTACTGATATCTAGCTGGTCTAAATGTCCTACTTTGAAACACAGTGGTGGCACAGTGCTTGCATTCAGGTTCTTTGCAGCTGTTTGTTGCCCGGCTGTGAACAGCTGACGGTTCGACAGTGTGTGGTCTGCTGTAAATGTCATTAAGTGTGTGATACAGCTTTGTTCTCTCTCTTTCAGAATCCATTTTGAGAAGCTGAAGCAGATACCTGTCTTAAAACTTGATGCCAGCGTGGAATTTAAGAGTGACCCAGAGGTGCAGGAGCAGTTTATCACAAAGGTGTGCTTGAATACCTACTGAATGTCATTGTGACCTAAAAGGTGCAGTGCCAGAGTTAACCACACGAGGGCACTGCTCTGATGTTGTGAATCACAGTCTTTCACCAGGGGTGGGGCATGTGAGGGTGTTTGAGCCAGTCAGCTGACACGTTTTGTGTTTCTGATATGCTGTGATCCTAGCGTCCCTTTTTGTCCACAGGTGAAGAACTTCTTTGATGCTTTATGAGAGGAGCCATCAGCAGCACAGCAGGAAACAGATGAAACCAGTCAGACCTTCATATAAAGTCTTTATATAAATTAATACACACAGACCTCTTTTTGATGAGCTTCAGGACCATGTGATGTGAAATGCTGACATTTTCTTTTTTTGGATATGAATGTGTTACTTTAAAGTGTTGTACTGTTATTTACTGGTTACTTTTGAAACACACTTTGTAGTTATGAACGTTACCTCTTAAACTATAGATTACTGTTTTATATCTTTGGAGTTGTCTCTTCAAGTCAGCTCAGTTTTACAGCTTCTATAAATTATAAACTAATCTATACTAGAACTGAAATTCACACAGTGTGTGTCTGTGTACTATTTTATAAACATATTTATAATCCTGACTTGTTGGAACAAGCAGTTAAGACAAGTGTTTCTTGCAGCTTCTTAAAAAATAAAACATGTTTTTACATTTCAACATTGAGTTGTAATTTTGTATTAGCTTTTTTATTCTTATAAACTTTATTTGCATTAAGCAAATAGAAAGGTGCAAATTGCTGTGCAAGATTTTAATTGTTTTGAAACAGATTTTTTTTAAAAGAATAGTTCATTTGATGGGACAATGACCTTGGATAAATGCTTTTTTTTCTGCCCCTCTGACGTGCTCTGATGATCAGAGGGGCTGTTCGGATGCCTGGGGTGGCCAGGGGTCATCAAAGGGCAGCTGGCGGCTATAAAAGGCCTGCCTGGAGCTCTGTCTGCTCAGAGCATCATTTGAGCCTGAGAGCAGCTGGAGTAAGGAAGGAGATCTGTGCTTCTCTGTCTTCTGATTCCGGTGAAGATTTTGTGAGTTTCAGCTGAAATGGATCTCCTGATAGTCTTCATCTGTGCTCTTGGAGCCATTTCTTCCACCCGAGGCCACAGATATCACACGGGACTCAAGAGCAGTTTGGCATTCAGAAATCTGTCAACCGATCATCGCAGCGGATACCCTCTGTACATGATGCAGCTGTATCGCTCCTTCAGAAGTGCTGATTTGTCCTCATCAGTAGCTGTCAGTGATGTTACTGCACAAAGCGACAGCCTGTCAGTGCACGGTTTTGATTCTGTAAAAAGTCTGATGGCCAGAGGTGAGTAAATGGCTGAATTATGCTTTTCACGTCGCTCATTGGTTGTTAAATGTGCCATTAAATGTATGAGTTGGTTTCTCTGTGCACTGAATCCTCCAGGAGCTCTTTGACTGGTTGATTGTCTGTGCTATCAGACCCTCCCTTTTACGACCCAGCAAGTGTCAAAGTGCTTATTCAACTTTAAAGGCTTGTCCTGTTTTATGTGGGGAGGTTGTATATTAGCCCTCAGACGTCCTTGCACAGCGGGGTCCAATACACATCCTGTCCTGTTCGCCCTTTCACTCCAGTGTTTTGACATTTGTCCAGGGATCTGGTTTGTCCAGATTCATCCCAGACTACAATGCGTGAATCTGAAGTCTCACTTGCATGTCTTATTTTCAGGCTGCCATCAAGAGGGTGAAAAGTGGACCGTCACATTTGACATGTCATCCATCTCTACCAGTGAGCTTGTCCAACTGGCAGAGCTGCAGATCAAACTACCAGCTTTCTCTGCCTCTGAGCGTGCCACTGTGGATTTATATCACTCCCGGAAGCAGAGCTGTGACCTGGACGACACATTGTGCCGGGATGAGCGTCTATTCTTAGGGACCTTTGGCACATCGCCTAGCAGCACAAAGTCTTCCTGGAAGGTGTTCAATGTGACCGCTCTTTTAAAATACTGGCTTTACCAAGGAGACAAAGTGCAGAGCCGAGAGGCTTCGGGGGAGCCTGAGAGTGAGTATGGGAGTGGTGCTGGGGATGGAGTGGATAAAGCCAGAAAGTCACTGTTCACAAATTTAGGACTGAGGCAGAGAAAAATCCCCCATCCAACCACAAACAGGGTTATGATGGTCATCTTCTCCAAACATAAGGATGGCCATGCAGCATACAGTCTCATTCACACTGTGGAGAACTCCAAGTATGTGTCCATGGACAAAGAGGGCAATAACATTCAAAGTCGGCGCCACAAAAGGAACCGAATGGAAAGGATGCGAGTACCTGGTGTATCTGCACATACTGTGGCTCCAGCACCATCATCATCATCATCAGCAGCAGAGCAGGTCCAGAGACCGCTGTGCCGAAAGGTAGACATGTGGGTGGACTTTGACCACATCGGCTGGGATGAGTGGATTGTGCATCCGAAGCGCTACAACGCATATCGCTGTGAGGGAGAGTGCCCTATACCCCTGGACGAGTCTTTTAGTCCCACCAACCATGCATACATGCAGGTGAGAACACACATTAAAGAGTTTCACTGAACAATTTCTAAACCTCAAAATAAAAAATTATATAGTTGCTCATCTGTTCATGTAAATTATTTCATTTTCAGAGCCTCTTGAAACATCACCACCCAGAAAGAGTGACCTGCCCGTCCTGCGTGCCGACACGCCTCAGCCCACTCTCCATGCTGTACTTTGAGAATGACGATTTGACTCTGCGGCATCACGAGGACATGATTGTGGAAGAGTGCGGGTGCCACTGAAGCCCCCACCCCATCACTGTCGCAGCTTACACCTAAACACAAAAACCTGCTTTGTTTGCAGTCCATTAACTGAACATTAACCGACCATAAACTTTAACTCAGATGTTTTTTATTGCTTCGATGTATAAATTAATACTAAAATATCAATGTTGTTGAGATGGAATGACTCAAAGTATATATATTTCATCCATACTGGGTGATTAAAAGTAGTATTTTTCTATCTTTTGTGTTATTTATGCATTATCATGTAAATTCTGTACATAAAATATAAAACGTATATTAAATTTTTTTATATTAACATAACTGTGTTGTTCTTGTTGTTTTAAAATATTTTTCTTCACCCTTTTGTGTATATTTTTATTAATAAGGTGAACATTCTGAACAAACCCTTTATTGAACATTAAAAAAGGGTCATACATAGAAAGAGGTTTTGTGTCACAAAGTGTTTTTTTTTCCTTCATTTACAGTTAAATGAAAATGTATTTATTTAGGTGAAAATAAATCACATTTAATTTATTTGTAAAAATAAAATAAATATACAGAATATCAGCACCACCAGTTTATCTGGTTTAAGCTTCAAATAGCATTTCATTTGTTGCCACTTCCATTAAATCTCCCAGCAGTAGCCACAAAGCTAAATAGGCACACTTTGTTCTTAATGTTCCATGGATGGCAAATCTGTTTGGGTTAACAAATAAAAGGCTCTCATACAGAGTGCGCATCCACCTCTTAATGCGTTGCTAGCAGCCAGCAACTTAGTATATTGGCCTTTCTCACCTCGCCAATCCACATCTTAGTCCTGTTAAAGTGCACACATCATCAGAGGTCATTAGCGTCGTCCTCCCTGGCCAGGCACGCTGGGTGGAACAGCACAAACCACACTGAAGGATGAGAAAAGGCAGTAGTATTACTTGTTTATCCTGGAGAGGAGGGGGTTGGACAGCCAGGAAGCTGAGGTGACAAGGAGATCATTCACGGCCCAAGTAGTGGGAGGGAGTGGAAATACTGCACCTGAAGGGTGACGCTACTGTGGAGGAAAGACAGGCCGGACTGGAAGTGATCAGCTGAAACTATTCAATCCACATTTCCACCCAAGACAGGACCAGACTGAGTTGTATTTCAGGATTTGTCCACGTGTTTCTTTCTTCTTTCTTCTTTCTTCCTTTCCTTTCCTTTTTTTTTTTTTTTTTTTTTTTTGAGTGGGA
>VOQK01043085.1:36436-51960 GCA_015052645.1 Benitochromis conjunctus | reverse complement strand
CTGTTTCCCTTCCCCTTCCTTTTTTTTTTTTTTTTTTTTTTGCAGAGGTAAGTTTTGCAATCAGGACCTATTTTCTGCACTCGCAACAGAACCCAGAGCGCATCGATTTTAATCCACTGAATGATTTGTGCTTTATTTATATTTATTCTACTGATGAGTCTCTACAGAGCCTCTTGCACAACAGGCTGCGTGTAAAAAGGGATTTGTACGGTCCCGCACATGCACGGGTATTTATAATGAAAGAGTGTTTCATTGCTACAGCGCTGTGCAAAAGTCTTGCACCGCCCCTTATTTCGTCACATTTGGTTAGGAAAGTGGGAAACAGTTGCAGTGATTTATAGAAATACATGCAAACATACATGAAAATCCAGTAGGCAAAAAAACTGAATTGTACAATTCTAACGCATTTGAAAGTCAACATTTGTTAGGAGCACCTTTATTCTTCGAGCCTGGTCCCTTTTAGGCAGCTTTCTTGTTATTTCTTGAAGTAGTCTTCAGGAATAGTTCTCGAGGCTTCTTGAAGGACATTCAAAGCTCTTCTTTGGGTGTTGGCTGCCTTTTATTTTGTTCTCTGTCGAGATCCCACTGTGCTTCAGTAGTATTGAGGTCTGGGCTCTGTGGAGGTCAGTCAGTGACTGATTGTGTATCACAGTGTGCTTCTCTATCCTTCATTGATTTTACTGCCTTGGTTATGTTTGTGGGATCATTGTCATGATGATAAATAAAGCTGTTGCCAATCACGAGCTTTCCATATAGTACTCCATGATGTATCAAAAAATCTGACAGGATTTTTCTGTGTTCATAATTACTTCAGTTTTGATGAGATTTCCAACACCACTGGCTGAAATGCAACTCAAAAACCATGACAAGGCCTCCACACTCCCCGTGCAACTGGTACACTGTAGACACTCAGTGTTGCACTCTCCTGTCCTCCTTTGTACATAGTGATGACGATTTGAACCAAGAAATCTATACTCATCACTGTCACACCTGTTGACACTGATCTTCAGTGCAGTTCTTGTGTAATCTGTCATACCACAGCCTTTCCTACACTTCCCTTCCTTAATAATGGCTTCTTCACAGCCCACTTCCACTGAGACCATTCCTGGTGAGGCTTCAGTGAACAGTAGATGGATCAACTGCAGGGTCAGATACACCTGTGTCAGGTTTTTGCTAGATTACCTTTTTCTTGGAGACATTACTTTCAGATAGTTTATCCGTTGTAAATACTTTTTAAGGCCTGACACTTCTTGTTTTGTCCTCCACGTGTCCAGTTTCATCTATTTTTTTTTTTTAAAGCACTGGGCACCATGCAGAGAAATACCACACTTTCAGCACTTTTGGAATCACTTTGGTGCAAAAAAATTTTTTTTATGTCAGTTAAAGCGGTGGCTTTAAACTTCGCACATTACTGTAAACAAGTTTTTAAAACTGCAACATCTTTGAGAGCAAACAATGAGAAGTTCAGTGAAACACCTTCTACTCTAGCACATTTGTTTCATAAGCACTTCACAGTGAAGCGAATCAACAACGTGCCGGTGACAGAAGTGGAATCGTAAATGTGGAATGGAGGAAAGGAAGGAGTTCCTGCCTGATGTGTTGTACAGTTGCATATTGACCTCTCTTTAAACAGCCCACGGACTGAGGTTATCAGTCTCCTGCGAGCTCCACGTGGAATTCCTCTGAACCAGAGCGATGCAGGAGGTGCAGCAGGCTGCAAAGGTTTGTGGTCAAAGACTTGTCACTTTGAAATGTATATTAGCTTTTCACTTAAACATCTAAACCGTCGACAGGAAATGAAAGCATTATTTGATTTCAGATGGCACCGTTCAAGTTAGAAAACCCCCCCAAAAACAACCGATTTGACAGAAAGACTCACAACCCACTGAACACATGACGCAGAGAAAAAGTCTGAATGGTGTTTGCTTTAATTTCATTTTAAAATCACCATAAAATAGCGAAATATCGGATTCAAACCGTCATCAACAAATTTCTGTTTTGCATTCTTTGTGTTACACTTCAGGTGAAGCGCTCGTTTGTGAGAGCAATACTGACAGCCCGTTTCTAAAGAGAGGTGTCGGGAAATGCACTGAAATCAAAGCACATCGAGTGAAAACCTTTTTGGAATGGTTAGAAATTCGGACAATTCGATTCTCATTTTCACTGACAAGTTTTATTACCGAGCGATGAGGCATTGTTGGTGTTAAGCACTTCTCAGTGTTCGTTTTATACTCGCAGCCACTACCTGAAGGCACACTTTTTGTTACACATAAACCAGGCCGAAGCCTTGAGGCAGACAGTAAAAGTGTAATTGCGGATCCAAAAAATGAGGCCGACAGAGACAAGATCCTCTGTCTACATGGAGTAGGTGATGGTGGGGGGGGGGAGACGGTACCCCTCTCTTCACAGCACTTTGTTGGGCTCCACCTAGATGTCCATTTCAAACTGTGCGTCATCACCTTTGAAAAGAAAAAGAAGTACACATGACATTAAGGATGAAACGGACCCATTCTATGACAAAGACTCACAGCAGCAAATGACCTAGTGGTACCTGATGATCCGAAACAAAGAATCAATGCTTATAACCAACTTAAACTAATGCTTTTTTTTAAATTAAAATGTTTCTTTTTGATAATATAAATGTGAATGCATTTCAAATAAAAACAGTGTAAAACTTCTGAAAGTTTCTTTTTTCTTTTCGCCTCCTTGGGCTGGTTTCAGACCATGTTGCCATGTGACATCCAGTGGTTAAAATGGTTAAAATAACTGTTTTAATAGAGTTTAAGCTGAAAGATCGAGATGTCAGCTTTCTGTGTCACAGTGAGAAAAACAATGACAGTTAAAAAAAACAAAACAAAAATTAGATATTTATCTTCCACATCTTTCAGAAATAGCTACACTTAACCCGCCGTGTTTCTCTTCTCGACCGTTGCAACTTAGAATCACCAGTTAACCTAACCTAAGGGAGGATGCTGGTGTGCCAGGAGAAAACCCACGCACACGGAAAACATGGAAACCACCCAGTCGCTCAACAATAAAATATGTGGTGGAGATGGATGATGATTTGTAGGTTTTAATGCTGTATTGCTTGCATGAGTTCTACATTATAATGCAGAAAATGGATGGATGGACTTGAAGCGCTACAGCCATCCTGTGATGTGTGCATAGGTGTGAACATACCAGCAGTGCTACTGTCAGGAGCAGCGGTGTTGTTGTTCAGTAGTTCTCCATTTTTAGGGTTCTTGCTGGTGTCCTTGGAGGCAGGGCTGGTCACTCCTGGAATGACTGGCAAGTTGGCAGGAGGGGTCCTGGCCAACGGAGAACTGCGACAGTCCAGCAGGAACTTGCGTTCGTAGATGATCCTGGTACCTTTTGTGTTCGCAGGCGGGAAAAATGAAGGATGATTATCAGATGCGCAGCATTGAGAGACCAAACAGAGCACACTTGCACTAACTGGGATCAGCTGCTTCATCACATTCCTGTATTTTAACCTGACCTGTGCGCTGCACTCGACCTGCTTACAATACGAAAACAGGCATTTCTTTAATGCTGTCTGTACCTGATCTTCATGCAGTAACTAGAAGGATGTTGCATCATGTATGGGGCAATGTTATAACTCATTAGGCTGCTGCTCTATTACGGCTGTTATTATGAGTAGTCAGTCTGAATGAACACAGCACACACATATTTGCACATTCGACTAACAAGCAAAAGATCCTGGGAAATGACGCAAGTCCCTCATGCTACGGGTCAGAATGAGATATCTCCCACTGACTCAGAGAAATTGGTCCATGCTTTCATATCAAGCAGGTTAGATTACTGTAACACTCTATTTTCAGGAATACCCAAATCATCAACATGACAGCTTCAGGTCATTCAACCAGAATCCTTACAGGTATGCAGAAATCTGACCACATTACTCCAGTACTGAAATCACTTCAATGGCTGCTGATGTGAGCTCAACTACAACTGTGCACATATTCAAAAGCCTCTTTAGTTACCTGGGCTTACACTTAACAGGTGCTGTTGTTTTGTTTATGCTGTTTTCACTGCCATAAAGCCTTGTAAACCTACACAGGTCTTTATGTTTTTGTCTTCTTTTTTTCAGCAACACATTTATTTAATCATTTGTTTTGCTGTCTGCTGTATGTATGCTGCTATGACAGCTGATTCCTCTGGGATTAATAAGGTTTCTCATTCTCATTCTTTGTTAACCACATTGAGCTTACATGAAATGTGCTATATAAAACAATGTTATTGCTTAATATGTGGAGCTACCTGCAGCGATATAATATATTTTTATTAGACTATTCTTTATAAGCTCCCTTAGAAGAAATGTGTCCTGGACAATTAAGGGAACACATCACATTATGAAAATCATCGTCTTCGCGCTCACAGACACACAGGTCACCTGTTCCTATTCAGCAGTTTGATATTGGCACTTATATCACTTACAGTTATATCCGTTTAATAATGACCCAGTGTTACTTTTATAAGGTAGTTATTAACACTGCACACACGCACAAAACAGTGAAAACTTCATAGACACCTCACCTTCACTTACCAGAACTTCAACATTATGCACTCCATACTGTACACAAATGCCACTTGTTTTGCACATGTCCAACCCTCTGTATATTTTATATTTTATTTTATTGTTTACTCTGTTTAATTTTTAAAACATGTACATTCACACACACACACACACACACACACACACACACATAGATATACATAGTTAGTATACACATTCAGTAATGCGCATACACTCTATATTGTACATATATTTATTAATATAACTCAGATTTAACCATTCTTATATTTTGCTTGTACCTATGTTATATTTTGCACACCTCTGTTGCTTGGGAAGCTTGCACACAAGAATTTCACTCGCATGTACTGTACCAGTGTACCTCCACATGTGATGTGACAATAAAAGTGATTTGATTTGATTTGAAAAAGGGATGAAGTGACACCTTTAAGTGTAATTACGCAGTGTTACCTTTAAAGAAAGTTAGAAACGAGAGCTCTGACTCTAACCTTTAGATCATCTTTACTGAGTTAAAGCTCGTGTCTGCAGCAGGTTTAAGTGCACAGCCCTCAGAAGCAGGGACCTCTAGAGGAATTTAAATGAGCTCTACAGTAAACCAAAGGTGGAGCAGCAGTACTGGCTGACAACAGGGCTTTAAACCTAAACTTTAAACAGCTCAGCTAGAGAAAGAGGCTCACTATCTTAATTGAGACCGTCATGTCTAAACAACCTGTTCCCTCATTACTTCAGAGTCCGCATTTCTTTGCATTTCCTCTTTTCAAGTAAACACTCGCTAGCTAGAATTAGCGGTTAGCTTAGCAGAGCTACAGCAGACCTCATGGAGTTAGCCTAAGCGCTGCAGACAGACAGAGTAGCTCCAACGTGGATAAGAGTACAAGTTATGTGTGTCCGGGAGTCAGCGCAGATCTCCTCGGCACTCTTGAATTAATATGACAAATAACAACACTGCGTACCGCCGGGGGTCGTGCTGAACAGAGTCCCTCCCGGGGTGGTGGAGTAGTCGTGGGGCATGTGCTCCGCGTCGTTGATCGCCACCCTCCTGATCGACGGGATGGCCTTAGCGGTTGTCTTCTGGCAGTCGGTGGACATCTTCTCCCAACTACAATAAACTAATACTAGCTAACTAAATAACATCAAACAAGCGCACAGTCTTGGTTTTATAAAGCCACGCCGAGCGGGGCTTTCAGGTACGGCTTTGACTCAACAGAATGACTACTGTCGGATAAATAAAAATAAATACCTTTTCATAAGTGCAAACAGTGGAAGGCTGGATCTAAAGTCACATTACAACAAGCACTCTCACACACGAACTAGTGTCCAGGATCTTTGTTTTAAAGGACCTGACCACACGTTCCTCCGCTCTCACTCTGCCTCAACATGCACACAAAACAACACAGCAGGCTGCGGGAGAGAAGGTGCACAAAAAAACAGCCAACACCGCCCCCTGCTGGCACTAAAGGACTGTGCACTCTGCGGCGTTCAAAACTTCACCAGCTAAAACTGTTACAATAATAACAGCATAATAAGACGTTTTTAAAAACATTGTGCTTTTGAAAGCGGTAGAAAAGCATTATTAACAGACGATAAAATAATTAATAAGATGATAACATATATACTGTCCTGTACAATTCCTGGGTCAGCACTCATTTCTTTTTTACTTCTCTTCTAAAATTGGATTTATTAAAACACTTGTAAACATGCATGGAAATGTGGTCTATAAGACTAAAATATAATCTGTGCAGTTCTAATGAGCTAATGAGCGTGAAAGTCAATAAAGTATTCTTCAGGAATAGATCTCCAAAGTTGATAATAATAATAATCTTCTCATCTTCTTGTTTTCTTTTGTCCGCCACTTATCCAGTTTCCTTAAATTCTTTAAGGACGCACTGCACCATGCCAGATTATTCCAGATTTTTTAATAGCTCTTTGGGATTTAATAGCTCATTCACCTTGTTGGTGAAAAATACTATTTTATTCCTGTCAAATAGTGTTATCTTTAGTGTTTTTCGTAGATATAACTAAAGAAGCTGCAAGAAATTATACGTTTTTGCAACAGAGCCAAAATATACTATTTAAAATTGGTTCTTTGCTAAGTTTTCTGTTCCCTTTAGGTGCCGTTTTATGCTTATACAATTGATAGGTCAATGTTAAGAGGCTTAACAAACACGAAAGACATTCCTCCAAAAATTATCTGGTACAAGAACTGAAGTGAAAATTAGTGAAAGAGGAGCCAATGTCCAAAGAAAAGCTTTGAAAGACCTTCAGAAAATCTGGAGAACTATGACCATGTTGGAAAAAAAACAAAACAAAAAAGAACAAGAATGCCTGGAAGCAAAATTTGCAGTAATGAATGACAAATTCTTAAATAAAGGCATTTAATTTTTTTTAATGAGTCCAATAAATTGTTGGATTTAAGCTTTTAAAAATTGCAGAACTGATCTTCTACAAGCCTCAAATGTGAAAATCAACTCTAATACATACTGGAAGACTTGAAAACATGTGACGATGTGTCACAAAAAGATTTAAAAAAAAAGATTTAAGATTTAAATTGTTTCCGTTAGGTTATGTAAGGGGTGCTTCCATTTGTTCGTTTACTTTACTTCCTCTGTTGCGTTTCAAATGACCTCATCTCCCTTTCCCCTGTTTTTTTGTAAAGATCTAGCAAGACAAGATCATATTCATACAGCACACCCGAAATTTCAGCATGTTTATAAAACTGCCTTTGTGATGACTCTCATGGATGACGTGCCACACAGAAAATCACACACAATATACACAAAGACATTTCATTTCTTTATTAATTTTGTAAATGTTGAGCTGGTGTACAGAGTAAATTGTCAGTAGATGTCTTCGGATTTGATTGGATTAAAAGGCTTTTACATATTTTAAATCCATGATTGACTCTCCATAACAATAAAAAAGCAGACAAAACAAGTTAAAATACCCACAAGAACCCTATTTGTCCCCATTTTGCAGGCATTACCCAGAACTCAACAGTCTCTTGGTAGCTACAGCTGTATGATGCTAAAAGTACATCCATAACATAACTAGAATCCCAGTTGACAAGTAAGGGTGCATAGCATTCTAAATAAATATATATATTTATATATATATTTTCATATATTTCATATATATATAGCCTTTTATGTTAAAAACATTTTCTGTGCATGTGCGCAGTTGCATTCCTTAGTATTGAGTAATATGCTATTGCATTAATAATGTCTTCAATCCATTCTAAAGGAATATACATGTGTTCTCTAGTTTTTGCAACAGTTAATATTTTTGCATGAACTTAGTGCATGGCATCATCTCAGTAGTCCCTCAGTGCAGTGCTTTTTTCTGATGTAACCTC
Source organism: Benitochromis conjunctus (assembly GCA_015052645.1). Taxonomy (NCBI): domain Eukaryota; kingdom Metazoa; phylum Chordata; class Actinopteri; order Cichliformes; family Cichlidae; genus Benitochromis; species Benitochromis conjunctus. The sequence continues at coordinate 44,056 of VOQK01043085.1, read as the reverse complement.
GACTCTCTCACGATCTCACTTAGTCGGACTCCCGTCTGACCACGTCCAAACCGTCACCACGTGGAAGCCTTAAGATTGGCTCAGTCTCATATTTGGTAAAAGGGCATAAAAACGTCAGGGGGTGGGGCTGTGTTGAGGAAAAATGCTTGTCATCTTGAAGACTAGCCATCGAAGCCACCAAGCCTCCCCCATAACTCAGTCTACCTTCTTTAATCAGTTCCCTTCTGGCTCTGAGCCTGACATCAGCAGAAAACAACCTAAACATACGAGCCCTTAAAGAGCAAATCATATGCTGTGATTGATAATAAGGGGGCACAACTTGCACAGCTGTGTAATTTTTTTTAATGACATCTGACCTTTATTAAGCTAATAAAATAACAATAATACCTCATGAAGGGATATCAGTTAAAATGTCAAAAAAAAAAAAAGTATTCGAGGCTTCGCTCGTTAAAATCTACCACCATCTGTGCATGTTTGTGATGAAATGAGAATGAAGTCATATTTATGATAATCAACAGCAGATATTGAGCTGAAACAACAGAGCGAATACCCTATTATCTACTGAAGTATAGAGCCAACACGGATGACTACTTCATAACAAGACTCACAGTATACCAAGACTTTACATTCATCATCTCATGGCTGTGAGAAGCCATACTAAACACTTATTTATGGGTGCTTATTGCAACATTTTTGTGACTTACATATTTGTCTATAATAAAAGCATTCGATGTCTGACGCAACATTTGAAAGAAACGCACGTATAGGTTATTGATATAACGTGAGATGGCACACTTATTGAGGTAAATCAACCTTGAAAAATATGTGATTTCAAATTACACATATAGTCTTTGTCCATTTGCAATGTTACTTCCTGTGATATTATCACAACTTTAACTTGTCCCAATATCCAGGACTGAGTACGTGATATTAAAATCACACCATGCGCGCGCGCACACACTCGCACACACGCAAAACACACTCAGGATTTCTTTCAAGGTGCATATGAATGTTATTAAGGTTTAAAAACTGGCTGAACACACCTACATTCCCAGATGAGTAACAAAAACAAACAGCGGGCACTTTGCAGATGGACTGGCTGGCATGGAGCCACACCAGTATACTTAAAGTTTTCTTTTCTAGAGAGGCAAAGGGATAAAATGCGGGATGCTAATGTACTGACATCATTTCTGAGTAAAGTGAGAAGTAGAGTAAAGCTGAAAGTTCAGGAAGAACGCAAGCTGTGATCCTAAAATCCTCCCTCCTCTGTCACTCACACACAGACACACACACACATGAATAATCCTTTCCATTTAAAGCAGTTATTGCTTCTACTTCTGGAGTATAGTTAAGACAGCAAATCGTGACAAGAAGACTAAAGAAAGGAGCGGAACAAGAGACATGCTTCTGGACGGGTCAGGCTCACAGTTACGGGTCAGTATTACAGTTTCTCATCACAGTGATTGGTGACTGTCTTTGCTACACACTGAAGAACTGCCAAGGAGACAAACATCGAAGCTCAACACGTCCTCGACCCTAAACGCAACGAACACCACTTCATCCAGTAAAACTAGTGCTACATGATTCCGTTTCAGCTACTTTACCCTCATCGAGTGACATCTTCTGGTGGTTGTGAGATGATCTGTAAGTGCACCTTGTGTGGTGGTGTCATATACTGCGCGATGAGGTCAAACAGACGCAGCTACTGTACGAACTGAAGGTGGGATCCCACTTCCCGCTGGAAGGTGGACGGGACTGCTACATCTACTCTGAGAGGCTGACTGTAGAGGCTAGGAGATGACAGATGGCGGTTGGGTGATAAGCAGAGGTATCGGGATTTTAGCTCAGACATTAACACAAACCTCACGAGGATACAGCACAGTGGGGACAAGAAAAAGGCAGAGGAGTAGGATGGAAGAGCAGGTTAATCTCTTGTGATAATCTTTCACTTGTACATATATATCTCTCTACCTTCCTCTCCACAAGGCAAGCCACTTTGAACGAAGTTTGGTGAGACAGGTTCCTGCTGTAAACCCACCTCCCAAAGCTGAAAAATCCCCACGGTACAGGAAATGACTTAAAGTACATCTTCCTTCTACAGTCGGACATGTTGAACGCAAACGATGAAGGCGCGTCACAACGAAAATCACAACGAAACATCCGGACACACACACGCAAATCCAACGATTTAAAACAGGCAGAGCGACACAACGTTGGTATGTTCTTCTACCCACAAAGATCTTGAGATATAGAAGAAGAATATATAGATTCTGAGCAAATGAAACCAAACAAGGAAAAAACAGGGAGGAGTTTCTCATGTACCTGAAACAGCAGCATCAGTTGCATCGCATAGGGATCTAATAACAGAAACAACACGCGTAACACACAGTCACGTTGAGCATTTTAGTGCATACAATATTATGTACACAACACTGATATCCTGGGGCGATACTTGTAGCTTTACTGGACTTAGAGAGCACTTGGCCAGGTTTGAAACTAGATTGTGGTGCTGATAGAGTGCGGCATGGAGGAGGAGGAGGGGGGGGGGTAACCTGTTGCCTAGAGATGACGTAATTCTCAGTATTTTAGTGTCTCTTTTACTTAAGTTAAACTCTTCACCATTGGGTTAGAAAATGGGCCGGTGGTAGCCTATGTTGCATGCCCGTCCCATTAAGCAGTGTCTCCTCCCCATCCCGCCCCACCCTTTTAACCCGCCCCTGCATTCCCTCGTATTTGTAGTTAAAGACAGGCCATGCGGCAGCAGTCACTCATGCTGATACAGATAACAGGAAGCACGTTTTGGTTGCTAGTTTCTTTTTTTTTGTTCTTGTTTTTGATTTTTTTTTTTTGTCTGTCTGGTTTGTGTTTTATACGAAATCATGCTTCTAGCCTAGCAGTAGATATTTTTTTCCCACCGTTTCTTTAAAAAAAAAGTAATAAAAACTACAAGAAATTCTGTATCCTTTTTCTTCTGGTGCGTGCTGATAGTTGCCACAGCCACTGTGGTTGTCATTGAGTTGGTGTCTCTTCATTTCCATCTGTTTGCTTTCTGATGTGCGGTCTTCCTCCTGTCAGCTGCTGCTGGTCATGTGTTCATGTAGGATGGTTTTGGTGAAGGGGTTGAATCCTGCAGAGAACTCTGCAGAGAGAGAGAGAGAGAGAGAGAACTGCAGTGATTTACAAGCCTCACAAACGTCCTACTACCGTGCAACACAAGTGGCATGCAAACAGCAACAAGCCAGTGCTAATGTGAGTGCCTTTGACTCCTGGTTATGCATACTGCTATATTGCTTTATAATGACTTAAAGTTTGAAGTTCCCTTCAGCTGATCCTCATAACGCCCAAAGACTCAACGACACGTTAGTTCTGCCAAAGGATTTACACGCAAATGGGTGGCAGCAGTGGTTTAACATTCAGCAGTGAGTCACTGGAAATATCAGTAAGCTCAGTAATGTCATGGCATTTACGTTAGTGAGGGCAAGACACACACACACGCGCACACACACATTATAGCAGCTCTATTTCTTCAGATAAGATGTCTTACAGCGTTGACCTTGGGCGCTGTCATTTTACGACCGCTCTTCGCTGAGTGCACATTGTGCCAGCCTTTTTACAGTGTTTCACTACATGCTTGACAAAAATAACTAAAGCAGTATACAGTAGGTTGTTGTACTGCCACATTAGCAATCTCTTTGCATCAAAGGTATGAAATAATATTTGCGTTCAATTTTTGCTTACTAGAAAAAGTGTAATTATTCATAAATATTACTTCATACTCTGATGTAAATACGGCAAAGTGTTTGTCAGGAGGTCATTTCTATTGTTTTATTGTTTTTTTTTAAGCTAAACTCAAGAGGTAAAAAAAAAAGAAAAAAGACATTAAAAAGCATTACTGGATCATCAGTCACTAATATAGCGATTAATTTCAAACACTAACTGTTTCTAGATAGTGCATACACTCACCGGCCACTTTATTAGATACTCCTGTTCAACTTCTTGTTAGCACAAATATCTAATGAGCCAATCACATGGCAGGAATTCAATGCATGTTGGCATGGTCGATGCAACCTAATGAATTTCAAACTGAGGATTAGAATGAGGAAGAAACTTGATTTAAGTGACTTTGAACGTGGCGTGGTTATTTGTGCCAGCCGTGCTGGTCTGAGGTTTTCAGAAACTGCTGATCTTTTGGGATTTTCCCACACAAACATCTGTAAGGTTTACAGAGAATCTTTGAGAAAAATATCCAGTTCTCTGTGTGAAAATGCCCTGTTGATGAGGGCAGAGGTCAGAGGAAAATGGCCAGACTGTTTCAAGTTAATCAATTGGCTACATTATCTCAAATAATCACTCATTACAACCGAGGTATCCAGAAGAGCATTTCTGAACACACAACATGTCAAACCTCAAAGTGGGTGGACTACAGCAGCAGAAGGATGGTTTTGGTGAAGGGGCTAGGTGTATGCTCCAAAGATCTGGTGACTGCGGATTTCAGTCCAACAGAGCACCTTTAGGATTTGGCGGAGCAGGAGACTCACATCAGGGTTGAGCAACTGACAAATATGCAGCAACTGTGAGATGATGTCATGTTAAAACCAAAATCTCTGAGGGATGTTTCCAGGATCTTGTTGAATCTGTGCCAAAATGAATTAAGGCAGTTCTGAAGGCAAAAGGGGGCCCGAGCCAGTATTAGCAAGGTGTACCTACCAAAGTATCCGGTGAGTGTACATCACCTGGATTTGTACTAAAACTCCAAATTGCAGTTTGTATTAGACACAGCAGACGTTTGCAAGAGCGACCAAATTATTTTTCATTTAGAGTTTTCCTGATAACACTTTTTTTATTCTAATGCACACATACACAAAAAATACATCTGTATCTTTTTTTTCCTTTTTATGTGCATTCATGTGTGTCATTTCTATTTTAACTATTAGTTAAACTAAAGATTTCGGTTTCATTTTGCTGCGCTAGCATCACACCATATATCATATCATTAGTAATTTTGGAATTAAAAGTACATTCAGATGCATTTAATCCAGACAGACTGGATTAAATGGTCTCGTTCACAGGTCAGAGGAAGCACTGTGGGTCAGTCCCCTACCTGCGGGGATGCAGCACTCAGTCTGCCTCACTGCTTAACTCTCCGCAGACTGGCACATTTCACTATCTGAGCACCTTTCTTCACATCCACAGTATCGGGCTACATCAGAGGGCGGGGGAGGGGGTTGACCGCAGAAGAGGTGCGAGGATTTAGAATAAGTTGGATGACAGGAGCAGAACAAGAGGTTGAGGTAATATTAGTAAGGGAGGGTAAAACAAAGGAGAAAGGGACAGTGGCAGAGAGAGCGAGAGAACAAACCCACAAAGGTGGCAAACAGTGTCACACGAAAAAAAAAAACCAAGGGCATACAAACAGGGAGCACAAGACAGGAAGTGAAACAGAAATGTGAGGGACAAAAGAGGAAACAAAAAGAGGAAAACAATGAAGAAATAATGTATAAACAGTCAAGCAAGGATAGAAGTGGTGGGTGGCAGATGGAAAGCCAGGTGGTGGTTCAGAGTAATGTCAGATCAAATTTGCAAACAACTTTTTGAAAAGCGTTCTTAAGCTTCAAATGGATGGCCTAGGCCACATAACACAGCAGTTTCAGGAAATTTCACACAATCACAACAACCCTGATAATTACGACATCTGGTGTATTGAACCCCAACTTATTCAATGCAATTAATATTTGACCGCAACTTGGTTTTTGAGTGACTAAGGCACACATTCACAGTTAAAGGACAATAAACCTTACTCAGTTACTCAGTGAGATAACTGACAGGGAGGGGGGAAAAAAACACTGCAAGGAACCATTATAAGTTCATTCAGTCATTAATGTGCAAGAAAAAAAACAGATGAACTGAAGGTGTGGTTTAGTGATGACCAAAACAGCGAAACGCTCATGAACTGATCAACTGTGAGCCTCTAAAAAAAAAAATCAATTAGAGCCCCGGAGCAGAGCGGATCCAGTTGTTCTCTTACATGCAGAAAATGAGCACGAGAGAGAAGTATATGGGTGGAGATTAATGTTATGGGAAGTCAGCAATCAGGCAGTTAATCAAATACACGTCCCTCTGTCTTCTGTTGCAATTTAGTCCTGACACACAGTGGAAAATGCCTAACCTTTATGTTATAGGATCACAAACAAACTTGTGCTTATGCAGGTTAAGTTGCACAAGGACCGTCGTAGAATGCCTGGGAATCCACAGTGAGATGAAACTTTAAAACTTACTGCAGCACAGACCCCAGATACTACATACTACATGGATTTAAATGAAACAGGGCGTCACACTTGTATGTATCAATCTGATCTAATTCAGTGCATTTAGGCTTTGCAGGCTCGCTGCACACCCGAGGTCATCACGGATGCTCCAGGCGAGACAGAGCGCGTCGTCTGCAGATCAGAAGCCCACCTTGCTGCTGTCCCGACCCAAGACGGCGTAGCTCATGAACTGCTCAGCATCAGCGTCCAGCTCGTTGGCGTCCTGCAGCGAACCTTCCACGCTCACCTCCTGAAACCCCTCCTCACCTGATCCCTTCCCTCTGCGCACCACTTTGCGCACGATCTATCGCAGACACACACGCACACAGCCGCACACAGAAGGGTGGGAGAGAGTGATGGGTGAGAGCAGAGAGCGTGGAAAAGGCAGTGAAAAAGACTGGATTGGTGAAATATGCTGGGGGGGAGGGAAAAAGTGTCGATTTTGCAGTGTCATGTGCGATGAACAACTTTGTCATGATTATTAGTTTAATAATCATTCCGTGAAAAGATCCTAAGTATTGTGATGATAAAACCTTTGAAAAATGTGAAAACAGAGACATTCGTGTTCAAAGATGCAATTTAAATGGCTGACCTTTTTTGTGACAATGTTTCCATGTTCATCTGTGAAATGTTCCTCGCTCACTTGCTCCCCAGGAAGATCTTCAACCTCATCACCCTGAGGACAGAGAAAAGCTTTTTTGTAACCATAAACGTCTTGAACTGTAGCAATAAAGGCAGTTAAAACAGCCATCGCTGCGGCGCCGTTTCCATGGAGAATCAGACTAATGGCAGATAGGTGAGGACTGGGTGCAGCTGCTTGTGAGAAAGAAAGTAAATCTAACAGTGGGGATCTTATCACTTAAAGTTACAACTGATGAGGTTCATTACAACAGAACAGTGTTATAGCCCTCTATAACAGCAGCATGTCTGTAGAGCTATTTATAAGTTCAAAGAAATTCCTGAAGCCGGACGCTCAGCCTAAGAACGAGAGAAGGTCGAGCATGTGGAGGCCTGAATAAAACTATAACAGTTATCTTTATCTTTATTTGGCTCATTTATATCACACAGGAAACTAAATGATAATAAAAAAAAAAAGTGACAAACCTAAAGGATGCAAGCCCAAAGCTACAGCTGATGTAACACCTACCCATAATAAAACAATCAACATGTAAGGAAAAGTAAATCAACTACATCTTAACCTCCTAGGACCTGGCGTCCACACACGTGGACATCACATTTTGGGTTGTCTAAACCAAAATACAACATTTTGCTCTACAAGGGCCTGATATCCACTTACGAGGACATTATACTGCCA
>VOQK01043085.1:23681-36394 GCA_015052645.1 Benitochromis conjunctus | reverse complement strand
AAACAAAAATCAGGTAATTCTTTGTTTTTACATTCATCAGGTCCCAATCAGCCCAAAGAGCAAAGAGAAATTAAAAATGCATGCCATGAACGAGTTCGAGTCTTAGGAGGTTAAACCTCAGATTTAAATACAAAGTCACTAAAAAAGAAGAACAAAGGAAGAAACAACCAATCATGTCAAATCCAGCTATGAATGAACTATTTGTATCTAGAGCATCAAATGTCATACTGAATAGTTATCTTATTTCTATGCCATTTTTAAGCAGTTTCAGTACATTTTAAGTTTAACCCCCGTAACAGATACACAATGACATTTCATACTGGCTCCAGCCTTGGATTTTTCAGAAACATAATATCCTTTTAATTTGCATTTATTGTCCCTCATTTTAAAAACTTTCTGGATATTAAAATGAAATCATCTATTATATGCTTTGTACATAATTTCAATTATATCATAATCCACCAAATCTCAGTGTGACTTTCAGTGTACTCAACTGAATAAATAGAAAAATGTGCTGTTTTATAGCGTTTAAGATACAGTAAGAAGAAAATGGCAAAGAGCCAATGAGAACCTTTTATAGAACTGGAGTGCAAACTTGTTGAGCTGAAGACAATCTATTTACAGTATATCTATAAAAGCAGAAGATATATTTAGTTGCATTCTCAGTCATTTGATATTGTCATAGAAAAAAACAAACACTGATTAGATCCCATCATTGTATGCCATGATCACCTGTGTCCATAATGCTGCATGTTTCCACTCCTCTCAGTAAAACCGGCCAAATAACTCACCACAAACCTATCCTGTATCACTTTTAACTTTTCTTAAATACACTGCAGAGCTCCCCAGCAGTGATCCCCCCCACCCCCCTGCCCTTACATTCCTTTTTCTTTCTACTGCCACTGAGACCCTCTCTTCAAATCCGTGGACCTCTCTTTTGTTGTACCTTAAGAATGACTCTACGGCGGACGATTCTGGTGGTGACGTTCTCCTCTTCGTCGGGTACTCCCTCGATTTCACCAAGCTCGTGGTCCAGCTGAGTGTGTATGTAGGTGAGCACCGACCGCACCGAGCCACTGGCTATGTGGAGGACGTTCTGACAGCTGATCACCAGGAACGCCAGCAGCACGAAGCTGAAGAGGAGTTCGGTAACCAGGGCCCACATTGCCCCACTGTGATCCCCAGTAAATCAACACAGTTGGCACAGAGCAACACACGACTGCAGCCTCAGTCCCTTAGCTGTTGGTGAGTCCTGCTTCCCACACTTTTCTTAGCTAAGGGAGAAGGTAACAGCTGCAGCCCTCAGCCTTTTGTCACTGGTTCAGTCAAACTGGTGTTTTCATTTCATTTCGGTCCTCTGCTGGGGCCGTGGGCCCTTTCACCCCCACGTCTCTTTTCGTTCTCCTTCCTAGCGTCGGGTCAGGAGTATCCAGTCAAAGACACCAGATCCAACCAAAAGCAATCTTGTGAGGCATCTCTTCCCACCTCTCTCACTTTCTGACCATGTGATCTGTGAGCTTTAAATACCTCCAGCAGAGCGGCTCAGTGCACTGTGGTAAGAACACTAAGAAACTTCTCACACATATACGCTGCTCTAACTACAGCCTAGATGACACATTTCTCCTAAAAAAATCATAGGTAGAGTTAATTATGCAGCTCCCACCGCCTCCAGATTAAGCCAAATGTGCTTTCTGGGTATCAATTTGACCCACAAGAGGCACGAAACCTACAAAGGCTCTGAAAGGCTCTATTTTTGTTCTCTCACAGTCGCACAGCTGAGATTGTCCCGTACAGTGTGATGTGTCTGTGTTGTGCCAGAAAGTTAACGTGTGGGAATGACTGGGGTGGGGATCGTGTAACGCGGGTGGACGAGTGAGAGCGCGTTCTATATTTGGCTGGACACACTGTTTGTGCCCAAATTGGGCTTAAGACCACTGTGTGTGTTGTTGGCTGTGTGTTTACGTTTGCTGTATGATCCCAGGATCCACATAACATAATTCTGATTAGTGAGGTTTTAAAGGGTGACTTCTAGAAGAGGAAGTATGAAAGCAACCGCTTGTGTGTATAACACTGTAATGATTTTGCTGTATCACGCTGTTTTGCCCAGGTTTACCTCTGCAGGAGCAGTTCGACTTTTTTGTTTACACCACAAAAATGTGCTAAATGCAGTTTAAATATACATGCAGTTTGCTGGTCAGTTCACTAATTTGGTTCAGACGGGTGGTTTAACGTGCTCACCTGGCCTTTCAGGCGGACATCGTCCCAGGCCCTCAGCTCTGGTACCCTGTGCGGAAAGCCCAAACCCTTCTCAAATGGTTGGGTACCTCTGAAGTGCCCCCTTAAGATCTCAGAGTGCCCCATGTCCCTCACAGGCTGAAGCAAGGCCTCCTGGGACATTCGGGACGGGTCTCCATCCACAGCGTTACGCACTGATGACATCATGGTCTCCATGGTCTGCCTGGGTTTAGACTGGTTGCCCACCCAAGCCTGAGTAGGGTCAGTGACAGGGATCCACCCTGGGCCTGTCTGCTCCTGCAGGTAGGAAAGGAAAGATCCTCCACCACCACTGTTTCCCCCATTACCTGACCTGAAAGGAGATCAATGAATTAATTAGGAGGTGGTACATCATAAAAATTTACTAATAGTGGTTTATAGCCCCAGGTTATATGACGTCACACCAACTGAAAGGAATACAGAGCTCGGGCTCACCTGTCTCCATTCCGATCTGTAGCACTGCTCAGACCAGTTGACTCACTCAACCGAGCATACACCCTTTGCTGTCCTGCAACAAGAGAAAGCCCTTCCTCTGAGCCCGTCCCGCCTCCTCCTCCTCCTCCAGCTCCATCACCACCAGTCGCACTTGTGACGGCTGATGCCTCTGAACTCGCCTCTGACCCCTGACCATTGTTCAGCCCGTTAAGATTGATCCCAGCGATGGTACCCCCAAGCGAAGCTGGCGTGGTGGTGCTGAGCGAGTCAACGCCCATCTCTGAATCGTCTTCGGGCAGCTCAATGGAGCCACTCAGCACCCCACCCCCTCCGCTGGCTGCGCTGGCCTGACTGGCCGGCCGACCTAGACTTCCATACGGCAGCCCCAGCAGACCCTCCGAATCGTCAGCATTGCTGCACTCCAGCGAGGAGTCCTCCACAGCCACCAAGGATGGGCTGTTGCCTGAGGGCCACACCTGTACATCAGACATCTCCATCAGGGTGTCTTCTTCTGTGGTGGCAATAGGTGCACAGTCCAAACTGGAGACCTCCTGCCAGTAAGGCTCAGCACCCAGCGGGGAGGGCAGGCTGTACTGCATGGAAGCTGGTGAGAGAAGTTCTTCCTGCGGGAGCCCATAACCTGGAGCGAGACAGAGAGAGGCACACTGACACCCGGCCCCCCGCCTCGCTCCCCACCTCACCCCCCACAGCATCAGGACCCTGGGAGGGGCGTAAGTTCCCCTGGCCAGTAGCTGGGTATTTAGGGGAGGAGTAGAGGAGGCTGAAGGGACAAATGGGAAAGGAGTGGGGATGGAGAGAGGGGAGGGCCAAGACAATAGGAGCTAGAATAAAGGTGCAAGGAGCTAAGGTCATGAGAGCAAGGGCAGCTTTTAGAAGAGGGGCTGTCAAGCTCAATCAGCCAGCGCTGACAGCAGCAGAGCAGCAGCGGTAGCAGCAGCAGACACAGCCAGCTGAACCAGTAGGCTGAGACTGAGGTTCGAGGCCAGCAGTGGCTGATGCTGCTCTGCTAGCTGCCACCTGCAGGGAGACGGAGAGGGATTATTGACACCTGTCCCAGCAGGACCCACTCTCTGTCACACACACTAACACTCACATACGCTCACACTCGTATATGCATGCATTCAAACCCACTCAGAAACAGGCAGGTTAATACCGGTGTCAGGCTGGATGGCATGCTCGCAGGCAATCGCATTTTCTCGCATACACGCACGCACTCTTCACACAGCTGCTCTCTCACTGACTCATACTGATTTTTACAATGCATTCAATATAACACAGCTATGTAAAGATAAAACATAGCGCTATTCAAATTTATGCAAACAAATTACAACAGACTTCAATTTTCTTCTGCTGTGAAAGCCACAATGTTGCTGCCTCAAACAAATTTCAAGTGCAAATATATAATTTAGTAAAACTTTGTGTTGGTAATGAGCTGTGGACTCAGGTCACTCCTACAGCCGTTTTCTGAACAACCTTCGAAAATATATTTTTTTTCCTTTTTCTTTCTTTCTTGTGAAACCAGACCTGGCACAACTGAGCACAATGTCCCAGAAAGCATTTTGAAAAATATTGCAGTAGTAACTTTATGCACTTTATGTTAAAAATGAAAGAAAATCTAGATGAAGACTACAACTACAAATATAAAAATTTATATTTTGTAACCTGATCGTACTAAACTTGTAAAGAATGATAAACATTTACAATATAACTATGTGAACAAATTGAAAAAAATGGTAATGCAGGTGAAGCAAAACATGAGTATAAGTATGACTGACTACTAAAGGACATACTATCCATATGCAATACATAGATTACAGGAAGCAGAGGAAATGATTCTCCTTAATGTTTGACTCAGAGAGAGAGCGAGAGAGAGAGAGCATGTGTATATACTGTACAGTGGTAAGAAAGCTGCAGAGTGCAGGCTGCTGTAACTTGATTCATGGCCAGCAGTAGAGTACTGCTGAGAGTGCAGGCGATATTTGAGACACCAAGCCATCAAAAAGACCCTTGTCCTACTTTCTTCTTCACATCCCAACTGCTTGCAGTTACGTACAGTTGATGATAAACTCTGACTTCTAGTTTGTGCTGTAGTTCTTTAACTTATGAAGATTTAGTCTAAACCGGATATAGAACATCTATACACTGGAGGCGTTTGATGTTCACTTGTAATTGAATTTATAGTATTTCAGTGCTACTGTACAAGATTCAAACAATCATTTGGTGTTTATTTAGGTCCCACAAGATACCAGGGCATCTGCTTTAAGAGGTTTCAATTTTAGAGGCTTCAATTTACTTTTACTCTTCAAATGCACGTATGATTGCCTGCAGAAAATACAGTTATAACCTTAATTGTTTATTAGAATTAAGATCTAATGACAAAGAATTCAAAACCAAATCAACCAACATGATCGTTGAACATATTTGTCTTGCATCTATCTATCCATCTATCCGTCTGTCTGTCTGTCTGTCTGTCTATCTAGCCATCCATTCATCCATCTATCAGGATATTTTGTGTTTTTATTTATCAAGACATGACACCATAACAATAAGCTTGCTTTTTGGTAAGACCAAAGAATTTTGAATTTGTCATCCCACTCTCTTTGTGGCAGTAGATTTGGAAATAACGAGACAAGAAAGAGATCTGGAGAGAAAAATTGAAATAATAAAAAGTGTGAAATATGGAAAATGTGTCTGACAGATGTAAGTACAGAAACATAAATATATATATATATAAATAAATGATACAATTTTTGCCCATTAAATGGACAAATATATGTATGTGGAAGCCACGAAACATTTAAAAAACATGTAGAGATGCTCACACCAATACACGCACACGTACACACACAGAGATTTCACACATAGACTTCACAGTAATCAATGAGCACATTTAGAAAAAGGGCAGAACAAATTCAAACTGAATATCTCAAAACTCACAGAGACATCACAGATAGATAGTTGCACAACATAAGATGGACACAGTTTACGTAGAATCAGCGACACACAAAACGACCACAGCATTCATACATGAACAGCGGACACAGTTCACAAAAAAAAATAAAAAAATAAAGAGTCTGTGGCCTTTCTGTATCCCCCTTTAAGACAGATCACTGAGGAGTAACAGAGACAGACTGTAGTCATTCTCAGTATACATGCCATGCAAAGACACGTGTCTGTTTGTCAGGCAACGTTAGGCACTGATGCAGCATTTGAAGCTTCATCTCCAACAGTCCAGTCTCAGAGCAGGTCCTCATCCCGGTGTCTCCATGCAAACACGACGGAGATGAGCAATGAGCGAAGTCTTGTTCACATGCCGACATGCAGGAGAGCGGGAAAAAGAAGGGATGGGAAAGGAGGGAAAGGAACGGAGTGGGAAACAGAGAAGAGCAGCAAGAGAGGAAGAGGAATATAAAACAGGGTGATGATCACAGACAGAAACAGTGAGAGAGAGCGAGGGTCACCTCCCCCCTCCCAGTGGGTGCTGAGTACACAGTCTGTGTGAGGGGTATCTGTCACAGAGTGGACACTTAAGAAAGGTGGGGTTTTCAAGAGTCAGGAAAAAAAGAAAAAAAAAGAAAAATGCATTTGTCGCAAAAAAAAATAAAAGCTAAAGATGTGGGTCAGAGGTCAACATGAGGTCAGAGTTCGGAGAGGAAGTGAGAAGGAGGAAGAGTGGGGCGGCTAGGCTGCAGATGACCAGAGAAAAACAAAGAGAGGGACAGAGTCACAGGGAATGAAAACAGGGCTCCCAAAAGCACATTCGGTGCACCAACGCTACCTCTAAAGGTTCAAACTACGTCCATGCAGACACAGGCAGACAGAGGTCTAAAGGAAGAGGGCTTACTCTATTATGATCGAGTGTATGCTTTGTTTTGTAGCCTGGAATCTCTGTTGAACAAACCTTTGCCTGCTTTTGATTTTAAGTTTGAAGGAATATTGCAAAAACAGTACTTAAAAAAAAATCGAAATAGCGTTTGTTTTTGTGGTGGTGTTTGGGTGTGGGTGTGTGTGTGTGTGTGGGGGGGGTGCTATAGAGGACCTGATTTTAAATAATCACAGACATGTTTCAATATCCATGAACTTCCTTCCCTTCCTGTGCTAAGTGTTAGATGAGAAGACTGACACCACACATTTCTGCAGTTAAAAGGAGCTGGTCGGCCCAGCTTAACATAAACATGGGAAAACAGAGGGGGATAGTTAGCTTACTTCTGTCCAGATGTGAAAGCAGTTCATTAGTGACTTCTTTATTTTTTAACTTTGTCTCAAATTTATAGGTCTAAGCTGTGGTTTTACTGAGGTTACGTGGTTCACAGTAGAGCCAGGGTTGCTAGCTGCATCTTCCAGTCCCTTAAATACTCTTTGCTTTTTTTATGTTGCTAGTCTTTTGCTAATTTTACTTTTATTTATTGAAAAGTCATGCCGGGTGCCTCACTCCATTGATGTGACTTTAGAATGTACTGAACTGGATCTGTCCATCATAAACCTCTTTATTCTTTTTTTCAGTGTAAAATAAGTCGGAGAAACAATATCCAGTTTTTGAAATCCGCCAAGTCAAAGCAGGAACGACCTTTGGGAGGCAAATAGCCAGAAAGACAGACAGACAGACAGACAGACAGACAGAAGAGACAGATACAAAGTTATCAGATTCACTGCAGCTGTGATCTGAACGTCTCCCTTTTCACGCTTTAGCCGTCATGGTCACATCCGTATGCATTGTTACATCTCTGATTATTGCTCCAGTTTTCACAGCGAGGACCTATCACCTGTCTGACTAACTCATCATCTCAGAGAGGAGGAGCCAGTTCAGGAAGAAGAGGAGCTCACGGCAGTCCAGAGGTGAAAATGGAATCAATAAGATGTAGGGTATGCATGTGTGAAGGAAACCATGAGGAAAAGACTGAGGTCTGACAGTTGGTAAGAAGGCCAAATGTGCAAGGCTTTACTTATGATCTACATGGACTCGTCATGTATGACAAGGTGTTTTTATAGAGAACATATCATGCTAAATGACAGCACATTCTATAGAATTTTTTTATGATGCATAAAATTCTTATGAATTGCAATTGAAAAAAAACTCAGAACATCTTAACTACCAGACAAACAAGAAAAGGACTTGAAAAATATAATTATTCTATCTGAGGATAGGAGAGTGGAATAACTGAACCAATACACCATTAACCCCCCCAGTATACCATTTAATTAAGGTTTTCTAGGTACTTCACTGCATTTCTATATTACCCTCTTTACAGTAGGAGTGTCCTGAGTCCCTCTGTGTGTTGCTGAGGTAAAATCCTGCAAAAGTTTGAGGCAGCTTTAAAACACAAGAGCATCAATCACAGGGATTAAATAAGAAGGACATTGGGACAACATAGTCATTTAGAGGGAAACAAACGTGGCTTCATCTTCTGGGGAGTTTAGGGGAAAAGGGGTCATGTTTATTGGAAAAGTGGCTGGAGATCAAGGCAAAACAGAAATGAGACCAGGTTATGGGATCTGGTGAGGGCGCTTACCATTGGTCATACCGGGGGACAGATGGTCTCTCTCGCTGTGTCGACGTCTGTTGAGATCACGGGATCCTTGTTTCACAGGCTGAGGTGGCTGGCCCTCCAACATGTTGATGATGTCCATGCGGTCAATGCTCTTCAGAGCTGTGTACAAGCTCTCCACTGCAGTGAAAAAGAGTCACAGGCATGCATGGAAAAACGAAGAAGAGGGGTGGGTTTCTAGAAACCATAAAAGTGCAGCTTTGATTGAAGTGAAATGGCAAAAGTCTGCAGCAAATTCAGATTTACTGACTCTTTGCCCTCTTGCCCTCGCGAGTGGCCCACAGGTTGAGCAGTGCGGAGCTCTGCTCCAGCAGCGAGTTTGGATTCTCCACACGAATCTTGTTAATGTCGTCCACGCTGAGCTGAAGCTCACGTGCCAGCTCTGTTTAGAAAATGACAGAAGGAAGATCAGGAAAGCAGAAGAAATATTTATATAATTCAGCGTATGAGTCACGCCGCTGAGGCATACACAGAAGAGAAGGAATAGTCTCTGTAAAATAGCCACGGCTCTTGGCAGAGAAAATAATTAGTTTCATTGGCTGGGCACCATTTGTTAACTTTGTTTAATCAGCAGCATGCTAGCAAACTTGTCAGACATAAGATAAACACGGATGGTTTACCGCACATAAAACAGATCCACTCACCAGCCCAGCTCAGTCCCAACTGTTCTGCAATTACAGCCATCTTCAGCTCTGTCCTTTCCATAGCACTCATTGATGCTGCAGAAAACATAAATATAAAGCTGAGATGCTTAATGATTCTAGGCCGGCTGGAAATTAAGTGCTATGATAAGACATAATGAAG
This sequence comes from Benitochromis conjunctus, assembly GCA_015052645.1. NCBI lineage: Eukaryota > Metazoa > Chordata > Actinopteri > Cichliformes > Cichlidae > Benitochromis > Benitochromis conjunctus. Next base: position 27,314 of record VOQK01043085.1, on the reverse strand, counting down.
CCATCATCGTGTATTATGTATTATTACCTAGAAGGTAGACAGCTCTAGTTACATAAAGAAGTGAGAGTGAGAGACTCGTACCCATAGCAGGCTCATTTAGGGCACTGTATCTTTCTCTTAAAGCCAGCGGGGTGAGAGTTCGCCTTCGGTCTTCACTCCCAACAATCTGTCAGTGGCAAGAAAACATCAATGCAGTCAGAAATCTCAGGAGAAGTGTGAATAAATACACTGCAGGCATTATTTAAAGCTTTACCTTGATACATGGAGGCATAGTGATGTTGAGGTTGCAGAGCACATGCTGGCTGTCTTCATACTTGGTGGATTTGCGAAGGAAAGACAAAAACCCAGTGGGCTCTTTACTGCTGTCCCTCACCTTAGACGCAGAGGTTAAAGGTTAAAAAAATGATGACAGATGCATGAGTAGAGTAGAGAAAGACCTTATGGAGTAAAAAAGAAACAAAGAAAATAAAACTGAAGACAAGTCAAAAGGCAACACCTTTACGGAGACAGGAAGTCGATTATCTCTGAAGGCCTGGAAGCTAAAGCAGCGAGGCTGCTGGGTGGCCTTCCTCACCGGAACAAGATTCCCTGAACACTCCAGGTGAAGTGGCATTCCTTCCATAACCTGTAATCACAGAGGCATTAACAAATGTACAAAGAAATAATCCAATAAGCACAACATGGCCCAAGATCTCGAGTGTCCTGTGTATGAAGGTCTCTGAACTGACCTCTATGTCTCTGCTGCGAGCCACCTCTGTGAAGTTCTCATGCTGCTCCAGAGTTTTATCCATCTTGTCATCGGTCATGCAGTAGCAGCGCAGACGTCCCTCGCGCAGCTCATTCATTTTTGCAAACACCACAAACTTGGCCATGTAAGGTACGGCCGACAGCTCCCTGTACAGCAGGTTGGCAAAGGACACGGCCTCGGCTGTCCGAGGACAGTCTGCGAGCCAGAATCTGGGAGAAAACAATCACGTTCAGTCACATGCATTTGTTCTCTGTCTCTTTATAATCACAGCCAAGCTGCATGCTGCAGTGGTTGTAGATGGCAAAGAATTTGAATAATCTTTTTCTGTGTTATGATGACAAATATTATTTCACTGTGCATGCTGCTATCTGGACTTACCGTGCAGAAACATTGGTTGTAAAACTGGCACAATGATTAGCATAGATAAGCTTAGTAGTGCCAGTAATGTCCTCCCATTGAGCTGGGGCTGTACCACCTGGGAGTCACAGAATGAGAGAGGGCACACTGTCATAAAGAATAAGTCCAGTGATGTGGCATTTTAAACCAAGTATTTTAACCAAGCCTGACTATCACCTCTTTCTCAGCTGCATACACAAATCTTTCTTTGCTTTGGAAGTAAACTGCTCACACTTACACAAACACCCACATAACAGCTGTGGCATGCAGTACCTATGACAGAGCAGAGAAGACGCAGACTGGTAGTGTCACCCTCCCCAGAGTCTCGAGGGCTCTCCCTCCAAGATGGAGGCAGGGGTATGCGTAGGCCGATTGGTCGGTGAAACTTGCGCCTCCGAGGCTCCACGGTGACTACGGGACTAAAGTTTGCTTGGTTACCGAGCAGCTTTGCAACCAGCTCATCTGGAACTGGCTGAGCCTGAGGTTGGAAGTCGATGATGGCAGGAGGGAGTACGCAACAGGGGGCACGGGTTTGATGAAAGGGAGATTAAACAAAAAGAAATAAATATGAAGGATTTAAAAAAAATATCAGGATACCACACGTAATGAGTTGATTGTAGGCAGATGATGAGACAACAGAAGTGGATAACAGAAAGGACAACCAAGTGGGGAAAATAAAAGATGATGAGAAAGAGAGAGGAAGAGAAATAAGGCCACAGTGAACAAATGACTTCAACGCAGAAACAATACACCTGAAAACCAAATAGTAACACAAACTGGTTGCATGACTTTATGAGTATTTTTTTTTATTGTAAAACGTAACAAAGTATGTTAACAAAAAGCTTTTACAATCATTAATACAGGCGAGATATCAAGTAAAAAGGCACTGTGGCTTTTCACAAGGCCATTCGTGATGCGATTACTACAACAGCATTTTAGTTAAACAGATATGTTTTTAATATATAGCCATGTAAGAAAATACTGAACATTATTACTCACTAACATTCAGTTACATTCACTATTAGCATGTTAGTTTGCAAAACTACTGCTCAGATTGAATTCATTCATGTGTCTGAAAGAAAAACAACAGTTTCATCAAAACAGTAGTAGAAGGTCCACTTTTCATTTTGATTTACTGAAACATAATTTGGAGTCACACAAGCTGCTTAAGCTGCCGATCTATGTATGGAAAGAAGATTTTGAATTGGGAATTAATGCAAGCAGAATCTTGAACTGGAACAAAAGAGCATGCTGCAAAACAAACGGCAAAACAGTCGGTATTATTTAAGCAACCAAAATAAAAATCACATGCAAGTGAAACCTTGAAATCCCAAATATGCACATCAGAGAAACAAATAGATGCATACTGCAAAGAATTAGGAAGGCAGAAACTCGACTGAAATCAATGTAGTTTTATGATTGATGACTGGATAGTTGTTTTTAGAGAATTTATCTACAGTTTATCTGTATTTAAAAAAAATAAAATCACATTACTGAATGTTCATATTTCAGTCTTACAGTTAACAGCCCAGTGCCATAATATGTGACTCCTCAATGTGTTGGGGACATGCAGTCTTATGTCTTATATGTCCTCTTAAAAAAATTACTGCTTTACAGAATGTGGTGCTAAAGTTGAGCTAATAATTATTTATCTTATGTTCTTAAAAAAAAAAAAAAGTCTTTTTGCCACTTTTCTTTAGACAGTAAAGATACTAAACGACTCAAAAATAGATATAAACTTATATGGACTTATTTTTAGATATCTTAATTTAGTGTGTAAAATGCTAAGTACAGAGAATATGGTCAGTGACAAGAATACATTAGACGTCACTGAAATCAAAAGAAACAATAACATATATATACTAAAGGAGCAGTCCACTGTTATACAAAGGTGCCAAGTGCATGCAATGTGTGAAATATAAGGCAAAAAGGTCCTCCCAAAAAAAAAGGACAAGTAGACAAGAACAGAAAAGCAAATCAAAGAAACTTGGCACAAACGCTCATAAGATTACATCATTACACAAAGTAAATCCAACATGCAACACAGGCATTAACGATTCTGTCTCTCCTCTCCTTCCTTCTCCACTTCGTCCCATCTCACCTGCAGCCCCAGACGGACTCGTTTGGTGACTGCTGTCTCGGGAAACGTGGCCTGGACCATCGGCACTAGTTTACTTGTCAGGGAGCCTCCTTCCGGACCAATCAGGTCACTTTCTTGTTGCACTCGTGACACAACGGCAAAGTAAAGGGGGAAGTCAGTAGAGATGATGCGGCGGATTCGCTTCTTCCCAAGTTCTTCCTGACTTTCTAAATCTGGAGGGAGAAGAAGCGGTTGCATTTATTCAACAATGATACTAGGCCGTGGCTTAATTGAGTGTCAGTCTGAGATCAGCCTTTAAACTCTTACCCTCATCCATCCCGTTGAGGATTGTTTCTAGCACCTCGTCCCCGTAACGGTTGCGGTGTTCTTTCCAGACCGAGCCATTCTC
>VOQK01043085.1:5707-15942 GCA_015052645.1 Benitochromis conjunctus | reverse complement strand
AGATTCAAAAAAAAAAAAAAAAAAGGCAAAAGGCAAAAAAATGAGTCGTGGGGGGAAAATGTATATGTCACCAATTCAAACATCAGTTAAAGTGTTTCCTGCTGTTTTATTTCAGTGATAATAATAATAATAATAATAACCTTCATCCTCAGACACATCCAGTATTTCATCCACTGTCTCTGGGAAACTCATGCGATGTTTCTCTGTGGTCGTCTTTGGGAACAGGAGAAAAGAAAACAGTTACAGACAACAGCAAAAGGGAAGGTTCAACTTTTCTTACAATATGTCTCCATGTGATTATCACAACTCTTTTCTAAACTTCTCACCATGGAGACTGTCTCCTCAGTCACAAGTTTTAGGACGTCGATCACCGAGATGTAGCCCAACCTCTTCGCGATAGCCAGAGCTGACGTGCCATGCTAAAAGAAAGAGAGTGGGACATCGATGAAGACCAAACTTTATGAATGAGGATGAAGAAGAGCTAATCACGCTTACTGTAGTGGTCTCATTGGGCTGGGCGCCATGCTTCAGCAACAGCGTCACGATATCCGTGTGTCCCTGTTGGGCTGCCTGATGCAGAGGAGTGTAACCAAGCTGTGAGAGAAAACATACACAGTCTGAAAAGTCGGTCTAAACACTAGAATTTCTGTCAGATTTTTACAGAGTCAACAAAAACTAAACTAAACCAGATGTGAAAAAACATAACCTGGGAAAAAAAAAATCTCTTAGACTTATGAATCAAGTGGAAATGAAATTAAACTATAGTGCATACATACAAAAGTAATAAAAATAAAATGAAAATGTTGTGGAAATGTCTTTAAGTTTTGTCAATTTGCTTAAATTTGTGAGGAGCCTTGCCGCCTGAGTTTACTGAGACTGAGACATTACTGTAAGTGATGCAAAAAAAAACCCCCACTACATTAAAATAAAAAACAAAGCCAGAGCTTAACGTTTTAAGCAAAAACAGACTGCAACAAGCAGTCAGCTGAGGAAAAACAAACAAACAAAGAATGTCATCTGTGAAAAACAGCTGATTAGTCAGTGATGATAATAACGGTTCATTGCAGCCATGCAGTACATCTCACCTTTTCTTTTAGCTGCTTTTTTCCTCTAGCATCTTCATATAAATATGGATAAACACGCACCAGTTTCAAACAGTTACTGTATGTATTACAGCAAACTGTGTTTTCAAACATTTATTCCATTATGAGAAAAAACTCCTCTATGTCCCATTAAATCATTTTACACTAACAGCTGGGAAACCCTGCCATCATGACCTGTGTGTTAACAGACTGTAACCGTGGTTACTGGCAGACTGTACTGAAGCTCTATGACTCATACCCATCCGGCTTTAGCTGTAGTTTTCGTCCAGAACCAGAGGGAGGCACTCACCCTTGTTTTGCTGTTTACGTTGGCCTGTTGCTGCAGGAGGAACTTCACCATCTTGATGTTGCCATAGTGACAAGCTACATGGAGTGGGGTGTAACCCATCTGAAAGTGGAGAAAATATAGTGAAGGTCGTAACCAGGATCATGATGATCCAACATGGAGGTTGAGTGTTTTGTGAAAAATGCTTTAGAAATGCATACTATAATGTTTTTGAAATGGTTAAAGTGTTTCCAGAAAACAACAGTGATTCCAAAATTACAATAAAAAAATAATTTTAGAAATGAACAAACAGTGATTTGACCAACATACTCAGACAAATCAAAGCTGCTCAGACATTGTCTCTGCCAGCTTAAAGACGAAACACCATGTGACGAAAAGGTCTTACCCGTGTGGCGGCATAGACTGACGCCCCCTGCTTCACCAAGATATCAGCGATTCCAACGTGTCCTTCCTGTGCCACCAGGTGGAGGGGTGTTAACCCACTCTGTTTGTCAGAGTGGAAAGGCAGAGGTCAGAAACAGCAAAAACAACACAGTAAGACTGAAGTTTATTTTATGGTAACATTTCTTTCGTTTTTTTATTTCATCTGTCCTTGCCTTGTTGCCAAGGTTGACATTGGCCTGTTTGGAGATGAGCAGGGAGACCATGTCAGGCCTTCCTTCCTGTGAGGCCAGGTGGAGAGGTGTGACACCCTGTAGTGACTCAGCATTGGCTGATGCTCCGTACTGCAGCAGGCTGTTAGCCACCTCCACCTGGTTCTGCTTGGATGCTATGTGGAGGGCAGTGTAGCCATTCTGGCAAACAGATGTGGGTTTTGTTTAGAATAACATGTATACGTACACAATACTAAACCAACTGGCTTGAAAAATGCCTGACCTTGTGTCTGTATGCGTGTATTTTTAATTTGATTTACCCTGGCTGCACTGTGTGGTGATCCTCCTTTGCTAACAAGCAGGTTAACAACATCCAGGTTGTTGTGATGTACAGCTACATGCAGCGGAGTGAGACCATTCTGTAGAAAGGGATTCAAACGTTAATCAGACTGTGGTTGTTCAAACAAGGTTTTATTTAGTTCTTCTTCCAAACAGTCAAGCGCCCGTTATGATTTCCTCACCTTTCCTGCAGCATTTGGGTTGGCTCCTCTTTCCAGAAGCAGCTCTGCAACGTCCACCTTCCCATACTTGGAGGCCACATGGAGTGGAGTGAAGCCTTTCTGCAGACGCACCAACAGGAAAGTATATAAAACATCAGTTTGAAGGTTTTTAGCATTTGGGCAGACAGTTTAAAAAAGGCAAATTTCACAGCAGAAGGTTTAGCAGGAAGCCTTTACCTTAGTCATCTTAGTCTGTTGAGCCTCCATGTCCAGGAGGATGCGTACAGTTTGCACATGACCTTCCCGGGCAGCGATATGCAGAGGTGTGTGTCCTGCTGTGGTGGTGGAGTTGGGGTTGGCCTTGTGCTCCAACAGAAGCTTCACTAGCTCCTTGTGGCCCATCCGAGCTGCACAGTGCAGTGGTGTCTGGTCATCCTGTACAGGAGGGAAAACTCAGTCAGCTTCATCTGCCAGGATTCGTGTATTATATTTATTTACTGCATGTTTTTGCTTTGGTGTGTAACATCTCTACCTTGGCCTTGGCATCCACTGGAGCTCCATTCTGCAATAAAAACTCTGCCACCTCAAAGTGTCCTGCCCGGGATGCCATATGGAGAGGTGTTTCCACTTTCTGTTCATACACAAACCAAAGAGTCAAGTCAATAATGCTCTCAGGAATATGTATTAGTTATTTGAGTTGGCCTTGAAATTTCAGTTAGGTACCTACCACATTAGACGCACTGGGGGAAGCGCCTTTCTGCAGCAGAATCTTTACAATGTTGAGATGACCCATAAATGATGCTACGTGCAAAGGGGTCAAGCCAGACTGTAAAAAAAGAGAGCAAAGAATTCCAAGAATTAGAAATGATCTTGGGGATTTATTAAATCATCTACATAACTTCACATGTATTTATTTGAACTGTTCTTCTGTGATTCACATGTATTACCTCAGTCACAGCCTCTAATGACGCTGAGTGTTTGAGCAGGAGATCCATCACACGCATGTGGTTCTTTTTACAAGCAATATGCAAAGGAGTAAAGCCATTCTGTAAAAAGCAAACGCTTATCATTACTACGAAGGTAAAGAGCAACTTTGACTCGTATGATTTAATAAGCTGATCTGGCCTTATACGTGTATGTTTGTCACTAACCAGAGCCCGAGAGTTGGGTTTGGCCCCTTTGTCCAGCAGTACTTTGGCCATACGGTGGTGACCGCAGTGTGCAGCCACATGCAGAGGGGTGAGGTGGTCCAGTGTGATGTCATCAATCTCTGCATTGTACTGTAGAAGTTGTTTGACACAGTCCATGTGGTCGCCCTGCGCTGCCATGTGGATTGGAGACAGGCCATTCTGCAAAATAAATAAATAAATATGTTGATTCTTTATTATCTCTCATGGCAGGAAGCATTTTTTTCAATGCTTGTATTTGGCTGATGAATTACAAACTTTCACTTAAATTTATTTAATTAAAAACAGAAAATAGAAAAAAAAAAAGCTCCCAGATTTGCACTTATGACTAAACGAGAGGGTGAAATTGCGCTCTCTTCACATTTCATTTACAAATATAAAAGGCAAAGCCACAACCATTACCCCATTCATCAAAATACATCAATGTAGATAGCATGTCACAGTAAGCCAAAGGACTGAGTCTTTCACAATCAGCTGAAAAGATGACGGTTTTTAAAATTCTTTAGTTTTTTGTTCCTGTCTTAGTGTTAAAAATAAAACCTTTAAGAGACTTAAAGAATTTTCTTGACCCCTGCAGGGGGTTTACCTTAGTCTTTGCATGAATGGGGGCTCCATGGTCCAGCAGGATTTCTATAATCCTAACATGACCATTTCTTGCTGCACAGTGCAGAGGAGTCAGCTCATCCTGGAAAGGAGTGATTGTTAGTGATTTAGTAAATGAACCATCAAATTAGGAAAATACAGTCAGAGCTTTGGAAACAGCAGGATGAATGGCTGCTGCACCTTGGTCTTGGCATCAATCTGAGCCCCTCTGTCCAGCAGGAGTCGGACCATGATCACGTTACCCCGTCTGGATGCAATGTGCAGAGGAGTGATACCGTTCTGTAGAACAGACACAGATTAGCTCAGACAAAAATACTACAAGAATAGAGAGCAAGCCATGTGACTGACCTTCAATTACCATTATTTTTCAAATACCTTTGGGGTGAAGTTGACATTGGCTCCTCTATTGAGCAGCAGTTGAGCTACGTTCAAGTTTTCATAGTGTGCAGCAATGTGGAGGGGTGTGAATCCAGTCTGCAGGGACACATCAGGTTAACAGCACGCTACTTTCATTCCCTTTGCATTTAAGAAACAAACAACAAAAACACACCAATTACAGACGTTCCTGTTCCTTTTCACACACACACACACACACCTTGCTTAGTACATCAGGATTGGGGTCATTCTGCAGAAGCACTGCGGCTGTGCGTGTATCATCGTTGCGTGCTGCAATGTGCAGCGCAGGGAGGCGAACCTTTCCCTTGGTGCCGTAGTTGATGAGCAGGGCTACAACATTTTCATGCCCCTGCTGAAGAGCCACGGCGAGAGGAGTGAATCCATCCTGCAACACACCGGAGAGAATCAGAATAGAGGTTGACTCATGGAGGGAAAATGAGAGCGGTGTAAGGAGAGAGGCTAATGAGAACAAAAACGGAATGACAACACAGCGGGTGTGGATCAGCAGAGATAGGATTGAGGAATCTGGGGCATAACTCTTCAAAAGTGTCTCTCAGCTTAGTGGTACCTCAGTTGGAATGCTCTGATTGGCTCCGTTCTCCAGAAGAAACTTCACAACCTCTAGATGGTTTTCTTGTGCAGCCATGTAGAGTGGAGTGAAACCCTTCTGTCTCAGAAAGACACAACAGGCACGCGCACACCCACAACAGTAGCAGAGCAGACACACAAGCACAGCAACAGAGAGACAGTCACAGATGCACACACAGAGATGTAGACAGAGAGGAAACAGCAACACACAGAAATATTGGAACAGAGACACATGTTAACGGATGGAATTGCAATAGTTACTACAGCGGTTTCACAGTAGAGATCACAATAGTTAGCCTGAAGAGAAGCCTCTGTGGATTCAGTGACGACTGCTTTGAAAGGCAGCTCTGTCTCACCTGCGACTGAGCGTTGACATTGGCCCCATAGTTAACCAGCTCTTGGACCACCTGCTCCTGCCCTGCCAGGGCTGCGATGTGCAGGGCCGTGTTCCCTTTCTGGTAAAATACAAAAACATGAAAACACAATGAAAAGTTTACACAAAATATTACAGGTGAACTGAAAGTGCATGTTTTTTGGTTTTTGGCATCATTACAAGATGTTACAAGATCAACCCTGCAACTGACAAGTCACGTTGTTGTGACGTCATAGCGTTGCAGTGTGGTAAAAAAAATATTATTATTTAATTATTATTAAATTCTCTTCTGGAACAAATGGTAACAATTCAAAGTGTTATCTTTATCAATTTGTACAACATGTTTGTGATAGTTTTTAATAGCATTAGCTAGCTTCTTGGCTAATGCTAACTAAACTAATCAGACAATGTGATTGGTCGGTTGCAGTGTTGGTCCTGGACCAACGATGCAGGAAGAACACAAATACATGGATGTCAGGCTTGTGCTCATTACGACTATAAAAGACCAGACATTAAAAAAATGTTGGTACCAACACAGTTCTAATATTTAAATAACTCACAGGTTCAATAAAGTATCAAAACTGCTGCTAAAGGCAATTTTTGTTTGACAGGAGCAGCACGTTCCTGCAGTCTTAGCTGGTTCATCGTCAACCTCACAGCAGCAACATGACTCGAGGAAGAAGGAAGGAAGATCTTCTCATCTCTAAACATTAGGCATGTTTCCCAGAAATGTATCTGAAGCATCTAAGTTTTATTTTTCTTTTTTCCCCACCGGTGATTTTTGAGGAGTTGAGATTGCGACACTTATTTTTACCTTCGTGGTGGTTTCCAGTACGATCCCATTGTGGAGTAGCTCCAGCACCATTTTGACGTGGCCTTCTTTTGAGGCCAGATGAAGCCCATTGAGCCCATTCTGAATGAAAGGGAGAGAAAAGTAGACCTCACACTGAAGGGTCCTACACACACTAAGAGCAGTTTTCTCTAAAATCGAAAAAAATAATCCAAACAGACAGTATATATACACACAAACACTTGAGGACCATGCCAACTGACGCAGCGGCTTGTTATCACAGTGAGTGAATCACTCACAAACCATAGCATGCACATACTTACACTGGACACCATGCATGCGGTACTCTCAGAATCAGAGTGGTCATTAGCAAAAACAGTGTCTACAGGGATGAAAATCAAGATGAAAAATCTTTCATTTGATTAATGATGATGAAAGGAGGAGGAGGCGGAGGAGGGTGACGGGAGGGAGATGGCAGGCCGCTGGTCTCGTGGCCGGGAAGAATACGAGCCGTGTGGGATAGGTCTGACCTCACACAGCCTTCCTTCAGCCGCACAGGACATGTGAGGTTGGACCTTTCCCACACCACTGATATTATTCCTCTGAGTGGAGAGACCACAGCACACCATCACTCTACTGCAGACAAAGGAGGGAGGGAAGAAAAGGGGGGAGGGTAGGTAAAAAAGGTTAAAAAAAAATCAAGACAAAAAGGAGGTGAGTTAGAAAACAGTAGATAAACAGGGAAAGAGAGATGGCAGTGGAGGATCAGTTAGACTGAGAGGGACAGAGGAGGAAAGAAAATATTAGGAGGGAGGGGTTGGAGTAAGGCAGCGTGCTGGTGAGTGAGCCATGGCAGAGGTATCCACAGAAAGAAGGAACAGTTAAGCCTCCACCTGGCCAAACTCCCAACATACTGACTCAAACTGTCACACAACCACTGAGGTTTAAGGGACAATCTACAGCTTTTGCCAGCTATCCTGTCGCTCTGTGCATGTTCCAGCAATGACAGAAATGGCAATACAGATAATAATAATAGCTTACATTTGGTCAAAGCTATAGGTGTATGCCATTTGGAGAAAAAGACTAGGTTTGCTTGGTTTTGTACCATCCAAATGACAATGTAAAATAGTTTAAAATAAGACACAAAGCATACACCAGTTTTTCCAAAATGTCATGAATAAATTCCACATTTAGGGACCATAACTGCAAAACTATAAAGCAAAGTGAAACAGGAGTGCTGTAGATTATCTCTGTAGAGCAAAAACATTTAATGCCAAACAGTAAAAAGACAACACAACTTCATGTTGAGTATCTACAACACAATGAAATGAAAGTGTGTCATTCAGGAAAACGCATCTACCAAGGTTTTCTGCATGTACATAGTCACATTTTTAATCAGTGGGGTGTATCCCTTTGTCATTGTAGAGTAGTTTTCCAGTAATGGTCGGGACAGTGCCATTTTATACAAATAAACCTGTCATTATGTGGGGTCTGTTGCGGTGATGGTGAATAGGGCGCACAGAAATCCTGACAGAAGCATTACCGCCAAATAATTAGAAAGTGCTGAGGGCACCATACAGTAAGTGAATGGAAGGGAAACCATGACTAAGTTAGATTAATGAGCCATAGTATTCTCTCGTGCGCACATACAGGTTTGGCCAAGTTTCTGTAGCCTGAGGGCCTCACCCCTAGCCCACTAACACTATCTCTTCCTGGACGCTGTCAGGATAAAGGAGGATGGAAGAAGAAATGGGGCGAAGGAAAAGCCCCTGCCCCATTTATTACCTCCTCTGGAGACCCTGCAAAACGCGACCTGTCACCTTCACCACTGATTAACAGTCTATCCGAGCATACACATACAGTGCACTGGATGACTGAGTGCATCGGCAGACAAATTTAGTAGTCAGTTTAGAGACTTCATGCACACTGAACATAACACACATATATGCAGTAAATGTTGGTAACACAGAAAATCTGAGGAGAACATGATTGGGTTAGCAATTTTATTTTAAAAGGTGCCACGCACTTGTTATATCTATCCCACTGTAACCTATGGGAGAAACTTAAAAGTACTGCAGGTACTACTCAGTACAGAGCTACAAAAATACCTAGTTTTATTTCATTTTTGGTGACACTGCTAAACTGTACTACACAATCCATTCACACTATTTATAAAGTGAACAGTCTAACAATGTCCTGAAATTTAATTTAATAAGTTAGAAAGCGGATAGGCAGCCAGGAGACTAAAACCCTGGCAGGATTTGACTGTGGGCACATGAAAAGTAATAAATAATAATTCAGTTTCTACTTTTGCTGTGCACTATAGCACAGTATATTTAAGGACCAGGTTTGCTGATAAGCAAAATTACATAATGTGAATTAAGAGCCAACAAAACCACGTGCAGTCTGAATAAAAGTGACTGTCTGGTAGCTAGATATGCGTGCCAGTCTAGATATTTAATCTGGTGAATGAGCTCTCTCACCTGATTGGCTGTATTTATATCAATGCCATTTTTGATGTGTTCCAAGGCCTTGTCCAGGTTGCCAGAACGGGCTGCTCGGAGAAAACTGTTGCCAGCATCTGCCTGCAACCGAAACAGAGAGAGAAGGGGAAAGAGGGGGGTAAGGGGTACAAGAGAAAGTGAGAGACGCATAAAAGTAGAGGAGCAGAGAGGGAAAATGGAGAGAGAGAGAGAGAGACAGCGTTTGGTTATTTTTGAGAAAAATGCATTTTAAGGACTGAGAGCGATAGCACGATGGCAGTTGTCCATCAGTTTTCCACTCATTTCACTCCTCCCTTGGGTATTTTGGACAGTGCAGTTTGAAAATCTGCTTCTGGACCTTTACATGGGTGTGTTAGTGGCTTTGGTCGGCATGTAGGCAAGTGTATTAGTACCAGAAACCTCTGAAATATTGTCCACAAGTCTATCTGTCACTCAGGTGATAAGGCAAGTGTGATAACACCAGCGGTCCGTGGTGTATTTGTGGTGCCAGCAGATTGTTGGTGTGTGGAGTCTGTGTGTGTGTGGAGTCTGTGTGTGTGTGGAGTCTGTGTGTGTGTGGAGTCTGTGTGTGCGTGCGTGCGTGCGTATGAAAGAGACAAGGGTAAAAGGAGAAAGGACAGAGAGAGAAGAGGGTGTGTGAGGCTTTGGTGAGTTCTGGCTCACAGGCTAGCACATGGCACGCTCTTTGTTTTTGTCTGTGCTGTTTTTTTCTGTGTGTGAGGGCTTCGTGTCTCTTCCAGGCAGGAAGGCAGGCAGGGGTGCTGCTGAAACAGGATCACTCATGTGGCACGGGGGGGGGGAAGCAAGGGAGAGGAGCAGAACCAGGAGCATGAGTGACCGAGGGAGAACCACAGGGAGAAAGTCGACTGCAGCAAAGCCCCACACCTTTTTATTTCATTTACATAATCTCCTCTCTTGGCTATCCCTTCCCTACATCCTCCTCCCATCTGAATGGACATCACAACATGCTGGTCAAGAAAAATAAACAGCCACTCACTGTATGCATTTGCATAAACACAAATAATAAAGTTATTGACTGTACAAATCCCTCGTTTTCTGTTCCAAAAGAAAAACACCAAATGCTGCTGCGCACTGCAAAAGATGATTTCCTCAGTGCTTTGCTGTGTTGACTATTGTAGTGACAGGGTTGTTGGTCCTCTTTGACAGAGACAGAGCAGGCTGGGGTAAAAAAGAGAAAGGATCCACATGCCTGAAGTAGCGGCATAGCAACAAATGACACCACACACCCTCAGCATGACATCAATGGCAAAGCACTGCGCAAAGAGAGAGGTCCCTTTAAAAAAAAAAAGAA
>VOQK01043083.1:1965-21771 GCA_015052645.1 Benitochromis conjunctus | reverse complement strand
CATTTGATTATGCTATCACACAATCAGAACCTGGAGCGTCACCGTTTCCCCTCCAACCTTTTGCAGTCTTTGATATGAATCATTAGCGCTTCAGACAACCCAGTTTTTCCAAAAAGAAATTTGGGTTTATGTGTAAAATGTAAAAAAAGAATCATTTAGATTTGCTGTGAGTTAAAGCAGCATGCCAGTTCAGCAGTTGGACTCTCACTGAAGAGCTGTGCTGTTGGAATACTTGGAGAATGCCTAGCATTGTCTTAATGAGTTTAGACAATGACAAAGGCCTTCACTGAAATAGAGATCATCAGGATGGCAGCAGGCCCTCTTCTAGCATATTTACTTTTAGAAACATCATAACCATGCTCTCTTTGTAAACCCAGTCATGTTACTGACATATTTAGAAGTGAGACATTCTACAGGTTAAAAAACAAAGTCAAATTTCTCCTGTTCAGTATTTGATGTCAAGTTTGTGTTTTCAAGTTAGGGTTTAAATCATTCAATTTTTTTATTTATTTTTTATTTATTTTTTTTACATGTTACACATTTTCCCAATTTTGTAGAAAATGGGGCTGCATACAGTCTGCAAGCATACAGCAAAAATCAGCTGTTTTGCATATCAAACCTTCTCTTTGCTGGATGATTTTTCCATGCAGCATGGAAGTAAAAATGTGCACAATATTGAAAGTCTTTAGCTTCATTACCCTCATCATCGTCACATCCATTTTTACCATGGACAGGTCTTTGTTTTTTCAATAAGGTCCTTATTTTAGTAAGAAATTAGAGCAGTCTTTTTTTATTTTGTATATTTTCCTTTATAGTATTCTGCATTTCAAAGCATGCCAAAGAAAGTTCGGTTTCTGCATAGTGCTGGCTATACAAGTGCCAAAGAGTTTGATTCCTTTACAAGTCATAGAAGGTGATATTTACAGGCAAGGAGTTGCAGAATAGATCCAGTGTTGTGTAAACGGTACCAAACCCCCCCTCCCTCCTTCAAGTGCGCAAAATATCTACAAATAGCAAGTCTGTGAGAACTCATAGAAAGTAGAAGAGAGCTGAAAAAAGCTCAGCAGTATGGAAGAGCTGTTAAGGGGAGACGTGTATTAAGTGTGCAGGCAGTTCTTGTGTTTGTACGTGTGTGTGTGTGTGTCTACATGCAAAAGGGAAGAAACACTCGCCCCCACAAGTCAAAACTGCCTACAAACCAAAACATTCCCCCGTCCCCTCCCTTGTTTCTTTTTTCTTAGAAAGTGCACCCTCTATTGTTATAATACGCAGTGTACATACACAAATGTATCCTCTAGCACTGAGTATTCCGCTAAGGTCTACCGTTACATACAAGGTCAGAGAAGAAGAGTCGACAACAACCACATTCTAGTTTTGAGGTCATAGTTCTGAATGTAAAGATACAGTTCAGGCCACTAGGTGACTGTCATTGAACACTAACTGAAGACTCACTACAGTATGTGAGATGGCAATGAGAGCCCACTGCTGAAAAATACCACTGACTGCACTGTCAAACCAAGAAAGAAAGAAAAATCTTTTGTAAAAAAGCCAGATTCACTGGGCATTTAGTCAGGAATAGTTCATTATTTCCTGGAGAGAACAGGCAGGGACTGCTGGTAGGAAAAATCCAAACAAAAACTGGTGATGGCAGTGAAATAAATCAGATACGGTTCAGTAGTAAAACGAGCTCAGCAGATTTGGTCAGTGTCACCTTAACAGCTTTAAACACCCGTGATGCTTTCACTCACGTTTTAATTACAGAATACTGAAAGGAAGGGAAAAAAAGCTCCAGTCCATTTGAAAGAAGCTGGGATACCTGTTTACAGTGCGCTGTCACTAAACAGCAGTTCAAATGACCCAATTATACTAGCCAACCCATCACACCCCTGGGAATCAAGTCACTTTAAAAAGATCTTTGCTTACAATTACACTCAATCCAGCTGCATCCTCATTTAACTCAAACGACGACAATCTTTTGGATTAGAGGCGAGTGTACAATGCCACCAGTGGTGGTTTGTTTACAGCACGGGCTTGCTTTGGTTCAAACTTAAAGTGCACCTTTACGAACCGGCTGCACACACACAGCCGCACGGTCCAATCACCGCACAGACACCAACAATTTCCACGGCTAACGGGTGAGAGAGATCCTACGCACGGTGTACCGAATGTGGCCTTGACTGCAGGCAGGAGTTGATTGAGAATTTACAATAATGTGAATTAAATATTGATAAATACTGAATAAATATGGATAGTGGCTGTGTGAGTATTAATGTCATCAGAGTGAACAAAAGTATAACAAAACACAGAGAGCCATTACACGCTCCGCCAAATGACTGAAACAAAGTGCTGAAACAAATCCACAGACACATAATAATCCTACAACAATAAATAAACACCATAGACCCACAGTGAAATACAATCTTCACAATTCTGTATTAAAGGGGAACTCCGCTGAAATGTAACTGCGTATCCAATTTGTTTCTTTCCAATTGGTTGTTTTTTTTGTTTTTTGAGACAAAGGAAAATCAGACCTGTGACATCGGCAACACATTCCTGAGTCTTTATTAAACATCTGCACTGTTTAAAAATAATAACGATAATAAAGTGCTTTAAATTCAAATGGACGTGGTTAAGCTGCTACAAGTCTTAACTCTTTAAAGGACTATTGCACTTCAACAACAAGCTTGCCCTCTTCCTCCATTACAACTTTTGATTTTGTAGTACAGGAAAGGGTCTTTCCATATAACTGCGTATAAGGGAAGACATTTTGAAGACATGGGTGTTTGTTTTCCTTCATCTTGAGAACTTAAAAAGACTGTGCAGAAATGACCATTTATGCAGAAAAACAACCTGTTTTTTTTGTTGTTTTTTTTCGAATATAAAGGAGTATCAATGCACCTCCATCACCTATTATGATTTTATACACATCTGTCTGCCCAGAGGTATCTGGGTGTGCTCCAGGGTTTATGTCATATCCGTGTATTGGTGTTGTTCCTGCGTCATCACTGTAATGTTAGTCCAGGATCTACAAGTTGGGTTTACCCATGTTGGTTTGTTAGTGACAAACCAGCCATTAGCTAACGTCTTGGGTAATGCTAACTGAATGCTCAGAAAATGTCATTGGTCAGTTGCAATGTTGATCCTGGACCAACATCACTGTCCTCCTTCTCTCACCCAAACCAGTTGTGGCAGATGGCTGTCCCTCCCTGAGCCTGGTTCTGCCGGAGTTCTCTTCCTGTTAAAAGGGAGTTTTTCCTTCCCACTGTCGCCAAAGTGCTTACTAATAGGGGGGGGGTCATATGATTGTTGGGTTTTTCTCTGTATGTATTATTGTAGGATCTACCTTACAATATAAAGTGCCTTGAGGCGACTGTTGTGATTTGGCGCTGAATGAATAAAATTGAATTGAATTGAATCATAAAGTAGGATCAACACCAACACGGTAATATCAGATCGAACAAGATCCAGACTCCACCTTTACTCCTATTAGACCAGTGATACCACTATCTTTTAGAGCGTATGCATCATCTTCTATATCATGTTAGAAAAGGGGCTGTTTATCCCTTTATAGGTGTTGTCTTTTTGACATACAGTTTGTAAGCTCAGTGTACAGCCATTCTCCTTCGGCCATTTACAGTAATTAAAAATGAATCCTAGACTCATCCTCGTGATCCTTACAGTTCTAGTCATAAGTGCTTCTGGACATCTGGATATGCATGTGTTGGCAGTATTGGGCTTTCAGTCATTTCTGTGATGTGTTCTTTTTCTGGGATAAAATTATTGTACAGCAAACATTGTGAAGAGCAGAAAATTTACATTTTGTAGACATTCCTTTGAGCCAAAAATGTAGGTACCGCGACAGACTGACTAACAAAGTACAATGAGAAAGCCCAAGAAGCTCAGTGCAAATCTGAGAAAGAGTCAGAAAAGTCTCTTGGGGTCACTTCTATTGAACTGCATACTCCAAGATCCGAGGTCAGACTCAAACCTCTACGCTCAGCTGAGAAGAAATCGTAAGGTGCTGGAACATCACTGTCTGTAACTAGGCAAGTTTTACATTGCAGCAGAATG
Organism: Benitochromis conjunctus; assembly: GCA_015052645.1. Lineage (NCBI taxonomy): Eukaryota > Metazoa > Chordata > Actinopteri > Cichliformes > Cichlidae > Benitochromis > Benitochromis conjunctus. The sequence goes on along the minus strand of VOQK01043083.1, from coordinate 17,700 downwards.
AGAAATTGTTGTCCAAGAAGGAAGCCCTTGCTACAAAATAAACACCATTAAACTTGACTAAATTACCAGAGGCATGTTTGGAGAAACACTAAGAACACTACCAACTGTTAAGCATGGGGGTGGTAACATCAAGCTCTGGGGCTCTGTTGCTGTCAGTTGGTACGTTGAACAGCGTGAATATAATAATATAATATAATGTCACATTTTTTCCACAGCACCTCAAATCATCAGTTGAAAATTGAATGCGACCGAGTGTTTCAACAGGGTAGTAACCTAAACATAAAATAAAGCAAGTGAGATAGATAAAGTAGGCCAGCGTAAAGCTTTTCCAAAGTCCTGACCACAAACCAGTGGAAACTATTTGGACCTTGATTAAAAATGCAACCATTTTAATTGGACTCTACTAATTCTTCGCAGAAGAGGGCTCTAATATCCAACCAGATTTATTTTGTGTTTCTATTCTACAACCTAACTGACCTCGGGACTGGAAACTTTTTATCCCTACACCAAAAATCTTCAATGACACTCACATCAGTGTTGTACGCGTTGACCTGATGTGTAGTTACCTTTCTCAGAAGGTATGTTACAGCATAAGGTTAGGGTTAGTCAAAACTGCTTTAGTTTCCAGATACAGTGCTTTAACTCTGTTCATGTTCCAGGAAAAGAGTAGTCCAAAGAAATCTTTGAAAGCCCAGTACTGCCATAACATTCATGTCCATGATGATTGTCGGTAAACTTAAAACCACAACTGTACATTTCTGCCTACAGAATGGTGTATGCGAAAGAAGCACTTATAAACAAAGGAAATCCCATTATTCACTATTAAGTTGTGATTTTCCTGACTAGGTAATTTAACTGGTAACCGATAACATTTTTACTGGTGCTTTGATCTGATGAAGTGCAGCCTTCCACTGAAGTGCTGTGTATGGATATTTAAAATGGACGACAGTGGCCACAGTTTGAAGCTACATGTCTTCTTCCCTTGGTCTACAACAGCACTGCATGTAAAGTTAAATGGAACCAGAGCAGACACACCTTTTGATGTACCTGAACAGAATCAATCCTGAATCAAATGACTGGCAACGGGTACATTTCTAATGAACTAGAACTAAATGGTGACCTCATATTTCTTGGTGGTTTGTTTTTAAATGTATTGCATGCTGTATTTCAAACTTATCATATAGATAAAGCAGTGGTGTATTGAAATCATGACAGCCTTTTCATACCTCTGCAAGAATCTACGTTAAAAGTTTGTGACAAGGATCAGATGTTGGGACCCCAAAATAGGAGGTAATTGAAATACTGCTGTAAAATGACTGTGTCAGGTACAGTTTCTCCTTCCTGTGTTGCAGCTGTAGTAAAGAAAAAAATCGTAGTTTGGCTTGAATGATGTCAACATTGTAAAGGGATTGTGCTATCAATTCAAACACTAAACCTGTCATTTGCCTGTTTAATGAAGGTGTTCACATCAGTTTTTTTTCTTCCTAGGCAAAAACTTGTCTTCGAAATTAAAAACCAATGACCCTTGACAGTGCATGGATGCAAACGTACTAAACACCAGGCTCTGCAGACAGAAAGACAAAAACAAGGGCGAACGCACACATAAAAAGCTTTGGACCTGAACTTATCACACGCTTAGTAAGATTAAATCACACTCCCTCCTGTCTTCTTGCCAGTGTTTGCATATTATACTGTACATAGAATAATGGCGCATTCAGCTGGTCGTTGTAAACTGGCAAACTTGTGTAATTACAGCTCACATGACAAACGCTTATGTACATAGAAGCATTCTAGGTGCATGCTTAGGAAAAAGAAAAAAGAAAGTAAGGACCAATGAAATCTGAGGTAGCAAATTCAACCTATGATAAACTAGAAACACTCAACATGTTTTCCCTTTATGCATGAGCTTTGATGTGACGTTACACATCCAAGCGTTCCAGTATCCAGTCACTGCTGACCTCATCATGTCAAAGATAATCCAACACAACTTTGCTGTAAGGTCACAATTCATAGCTCATGAAATTCGTAATCTGGTCTTTTGTTGGTTTTCTATTTTTGTTTTTTTGGTTCACTGTTCTTGTGGAAAACTTGTAAGTTTGCCAGTTTACCTGTTTGTGATGCTGCCTAAGCGTGCCAAATGTTCTTCACTCCCTAGCAAATCTGTTTATGACAGGGTAGCTGATATGTTCATCAAGAAAATTCATGGCTTTTAACCCTCCAGTTCCCACCCCTGAGGTGCAAACTGGCCAATCCAGTGTGCTCTTGGGAAGTGTGGAACATTAGCTCCACCTCTTGGGTGCAGGACTTCAGGGGAAGGAACCAATGACAGGACGAGACAGCAGGACTCCTGTTAGGCCAGCTAACACTACAATTTACCAGTTTGAGAGTTTATCGGAAGCGCCATGGACATATAGAATAGAATAATCATCATATCAATAGGATTTTCAGTGCAAGACGTAAATGGCTACTTGTTTCATCATTCTGTTCAATGTTGTCTTCGATGGTACTTGTCAGTCATCCAACACTGGATACAGCAGTAAAGGGATTCTTCTACAAGTTAGCAGTCATTAATATGCAAGTCTGAAAAAAGTGACATCCTAAGAAGGATGACTGAGAGGTCCAGACCAGACTATGTTCACGCAGTGTGTGGTTTTGGTTAAAGGTTGTACCATTGTGGGGCTCAGAAAGCTCCAAATGTTTCCCGAGGAAAGGGTGGGACTTCAGAAAGAGATAATGAAAGGCCTCAACCCCCTGCCTGGCTTCACGTTCTCTGAGCAGTGAGTCCTTATTGAGAGGTTGACAGTGAAGATACAGTAGCTGGGTGCCCTAAAGGTTTTAAGTGGCAGGTACAGTAGGTGTCTCCTGAAATCCAAAGTGCCACATGGATTGGTGGAACCAGGAGGAACTTAAAGAGTTGCTGAACATAGCAGTCTCATTTTCTCTGTCCCTGCCTTGAGCCCACTCTCCTTCCCCTCATCCCCGCGTCTTCTTTAGCTCCCCCCTGGGTCTGAGCTGTGTCTCTGTGGTGTCCGTGAGTCCAGGGGTGTCTGTGGTTCTTGGAGCGATAGCCTCCTTTGGGTTTCAGGATCCAGCGGTGATACTCCTGTTGCACCAGCTGTCCCAGCCCCCATGCATACCCCTGAACCAAAATCTAACCCTGCTCCTAAGCTAGAAACTGCACCCTCCCCACTCCCTAACTCTAAACCTAAACCTGAACCTACCACTGCCACTGAAATGACTCCAGCTCCACTGCCTAGTCCGAGATGCTGGCCTAGTCTGTCCAGTCCAGAAGGGGCAAGCTGGCTCTGGCTGGTGTTGATCAGAGGCGTGTCCTGGGGCTGCAGAGAATCAACTGGTTTAGCTGCGAACTCCTCAAAGTCCTGGGAATGCAGGATCTGTAGGGAAAGAAGCCGTTAGGTCAGTGGGATTGAATGCTGTTGCCCTCATTCTTCACAGTCAGGGTTGACCACAATTTATAGTGCTTTGCAAGAACAGAAAAAATGAGTCATGCAAGACTTTATACCTGTGTGTGTTGCAAAAAACCCAAACGTGTGTTTTTGGCTATGGAGACAAAACTGTCGATATGGCAATATATATGTAAAATGCTTCGTGACTGACATGATTGTGGTTAGGGCTACGGAGATAGGTTTAGGGTTTGGTGTGTGGGGGGTTGGTTATTATTAACACATTATTAAACTATGACACATTATTAAACTATGACATCACAACAATGTGATTGGTCACTTGCAGTGTTGAACCTGGACCTGGATTATGATGATCCAGGAACAGTATCAACACGGGGGTATCAGATCGTATGGCTAAAGAGGTCGTCTGGGATGGGAATGCTCTCTCCATCCTTATACGTGATTACTCCCCCTAATGCTGCACTTCAAGATTGTGTCATCATATCAAAGCAACCATTGGTTTCAATTCTGGACAGGCTGTATTTTGGTAGCATCATCACATCACTGTTGAATGTTGAGCTTCAGTATTTTTATGGGGAAGCTAGATTTCACAGTATATATTTATGGAGAAGGAAGGTCTGTCTGCAATTAAAATGATATAAATGCCTTGAATTGTCAACCGTTTCTTGTAAACACTTCTGCAGACAGCAGGAGAGGGCTAATCAGTGAGGGGATAAAATGAACGACACATTATAAGAAATGAATTATTCCCACTTGGACACATTGGGGTGTATCACAGATGACTTTCTTGTACCTATTGTGAGGTACACTGATTCAACTCCAAATATACAACATATGCAAGATATAAAATACATTTAAAAAATTAAGCATTTATTCAATGTTTTGTGGGATTTAATGCATCTAGTGAGAGACATGTATTAACATCAAACATATTACTGACAGAACAGCAGATTAAGATGAATTGCCAGTATGTTTTTTACCTGTGACAGAGAGGCCAGTGTGTCTGTCTCAAGAGGTGTACCAGGAGGAGCCACTCTCTCTCCTGGACCTGGACCGGGACCTGGGTAGGGTGAGGCCTGAAAAGAAAACAGCATCTTATTAGTGAGCGTGAAGTGTAACCTACTACGATAGTGAGGTTCATTCTTTTACATAAGTCCCATACTCTGTGTGCGTTATTACCTGAGGTGGTGATGACACAGCGCTGTAGGCCGGAGGTACCAGCGCCATCTGCCTCTGCAGCAGCTGCATGATCACGCCGATGTCCGCTGACATGCGACTCTCTAACCTTCACAGTGTGTGAGAGATGATCCACTGTTAAGAGTCTATCAAGTCAATTTTAAATTTTATCCATAATTTATGTTAATTTAAAAAAGAAATGAAGTTAGTAGTAAAAGAGAAAAAAATAAATGGTTAATGAGAAAGTAAAAATACAAAAACAGACCAGACTGCTGCTGATTGTATCTGTACCTACGCAAGAGTCATATCGGATGCACTTTTTCAAACTTTGTTTTGCTAACGGCGCATTTCTCTTACCATCCTGCTGTTAGTCTGTTAAAAGTATAGCATTTTTTTCTCCCCCCAGGAGTTTTATTTTATCTTTTCAGCAAACAAGCATCTTGGGGCACAGTCACACTGCAGATGTAGATAAATGTGTGCGGGACGCGTGCAGAAGGTGGGAGTTTAAAGTTTGTATCTCATCTTCTTTGTCCTATCTCAGGCTAATTAGGACCCAGTCTGCGGGTATTTTAAACTTGGCAAAACGTCTTGAGGTCTAACAGAGGTTTTCACATATGAACAGATATTTTGAGTGCTTTAAAAAGGACCTCTGCTCTTACACACTGCTAGTCCCCCCACATGTACACCAGCAGAGGCATTCATCAGTCTAACGTTAAGCTGGAGATACAGCCTCTCTCAGCAGCTACAGCTGGGCACAAAGGAGCACAGGTTTTTGATCTCAACCAGACCTGAGAAAAGAGTCTCATTGAGCCAAAGGCTACAGGGCTGGAAAAATAACTTTTCCCCTGCTGCAGCAGAGAGAGGAGAAGCTCTCTGTAGAAGCATTAAATAAAACAGCCTCAGGCTGTGGCTCAATGACTTTGGGCCCCAAGCAGTAACTCCAATATGGCCTCTCTTTTTCACAAACTGTTGGATTTAAAATTTACAAAATACAACAAAAAACAAAGGGCAACAATAGCCAAACCAACCAACCCTGCTAGTTGTACCTGTTGAGCTGTTTCTGCAGCAGGTCCAGGCGTGTGTCCAGCTGGTTGCGTTGCTGTCGGCTCAAGCTGTGCAGTGGCGTGTTGAGGGGCGGAGGGGAAGCAAGGCTGCAGCTGGGAACCTCCTGGTACTGACCACTCCCCCGGCTCTCTCCCCAGAAACTAAAGATGTTGGACACACCTGAGAATGCCCCTATACGAGGGTGGAGAAAGGGGAGGAGTGGGTGTGTATGTGAGTGTGCAAAGCAGTGGGAAAGGATGAGTTTATCTTCTGTCATACTGTACCTGACAGGGCATTGCAGGTGTTCCCAGGCTTGGGGTCTCCATCACCCTCAGTGTTCTCGGTGAAGTTCATGGGTGGGACTTGCTTGTGTGGATTCTCTTGCATTGCAGGCGGAGGGGCAAGACCAGTCACTACAGACTCCTCCCCCTATAAGAGGGGCAGGACCATAGCATCAGTTTTTATAGTGCCATCCTGTACATTAGTCATAGTGGTAGCGTGGAGTCGTACCTCATCACCACTGGAATGTGAGGACACTGAGCTTCGATGTGCTCCCCACGGTCTCTTAGACGCCTCCTCTTGTTTTTGATTGTGGGCCACCTCCCGCTGTCTTCGTCTCACAGACTTATGGGACTTCTTTATTTCTCCAGCATCTGCATCATCTAAACAGATGCATAGATGTAAAAATCAAAAAAGTAGAAGACGGTCAGTCTAGCTGGATCAGAAGTAACGATTCATAGAAGATTAATATAGTATTTCACTGACCATCCTAGCAGATAAAATAATTCAATCTAACCTATAAAGTGCCAATTCACAACAGCAGTCACCTCAAGGCACTTTATATTGTAAGGTAAAGATCCTACATAGTAGAGCGAAAACCCAACAATCAGCCTATGTTCCATGGGCAGCACTTGGCAACAGTGGGAAGGAAAAACTCCCTTTTAACAGGAAAAAACCTCCGGCAGAGCCAGGCTCAGGGACAGCCACGATTGATGTGGGGTGGGATGTGGGAAAAGAAAAGAGACGGATAACATAGTGAGACAGAAAGAAACAGATACTCTGGGAGAGAGAAGACAAAAGTTAATGATGTGTAGCAGTGGTGTATAAACACCAGGGGAGTGAAAAGAACCGAACAGAGAAGAAACACTCATCATCATGGAAAGCCCTGAACCTGAGACTGAACCTATAACAGAATAAGTAAGGGATGGTTCTCGATCAGGGCCTAATCTTAAATCTCCTGAAACCAAACTGGGAGCTGATTCCAGAGGAGAGGGACAGCTGAGGCTCTGCCTCCCATTCTACTTTTAGAAACTCAAGGAATACGTAAGCCAGCGGTCAGACAGCTCTATTATTATAATATGGTACACTATGGGATCTTTTATGTATAATTATTCAAGATTTCTATGTGAGAAGAAGGGAGCCAATGAAAATAAGCCAGTATGAGAAGAATATGGCCTCTCTTTTTAGACTCCTTTGGTACTGTTACTGCAGCTTTTTTGAAGAGAGCTTTTAGAACAGCCTGATAATAAGGAATGGTCCAGCATCAAAGTAATAAATGCATAAACTAGCTTTTCAATGTCACTTTGAGACAGCATGTTTCTAATTTTAGAGCGCAGATGAAAGAAAGCACTCCTGTGTGTTAAAGGACATATCCTGGTTAAAAATAACTCACTGTGTTACTGGAGTCATGGTAATGGCAGCCCGAGTAATGATCTAATTCGATACCCAAGATAAGATTTTTAAAGTCAGCTACAATAAATTCAGTTTTGTCTGAATTTAGAAGGAGAAAATGACATGTCACCCGGGCGCTTATACATCTACAACATGTCTGTAGTTTATCTAACTGGTTTGTGTTACCAGGTTTCATAAACAAATAGAATAACTGGCTTAGTAATAATAATAATGTCCAAGGGAAGCATGTACAGAATAACACAGAGTATTTTGTACACTCACTTATCATTCGACAGGATAAGTGAGTGTTCTGATGTAAAACACATACTGATGAGACCCAAGGAAGATGGGTTACCTTTTTCTGTGCGTCTTCTGAATGATAGTTTACGTCTCCTTAATTTGTTGAACCCCCCAGAGTTGGAGTCATCACTGCTGGGAGAACCTGGGATCATGTTAGTCTGAAATATAAAACAGCGTTAATCATTACTTCTGAAGATAAGTGTGGGATGTGATTTGTAAAAATAGGGAAAATAAGTCTTCTTGCATCCTTGGCAATATCGGTAATGGGTGGAAGAAGATACTGTCATACCTGCAGCTAGAAACAACACCACACCATATCTTATTAGTTCAGAGTCTTAAAAAATGCCAGTGTTATTAATAGACTTATTTCCTGAGCTGCATCAATATGCAACTGCAGAGCAGTGTGTGTGTACGTGTGTTTTCAGTACTCTATTTCCTTTCTCAGCAGGCACGGAGGGCGTGCCAATGCTGCGGCTTTCACAATAACAAAAGGAGAAACATGGCTGCAGATTCAAAGCTCTTGCTCACAGCTTGTCGACAAAGCAGACACACTGTACAGAATTATTTCACAATCAGGACAAGCCCAGGGATGTAAAGGATGTTTTTAACCAGTCTCAGTGAGTAAACACAATCAACTAGGAAAAGTACATCCCTCAAAGACAGACTGAGTAAAAATTCAGTCTGTGTACGAGCGACAATGAAACAGATGACACTTTCTTCATTGTAACTTCCAAGCAGCTAAAAATCAGGTATTTACAGTTAGATGCACCAGCTATCCATCCCTTCCTTAACGTCCAGCAGCCATAGTGGGAAAGGTGATGGACACCCTGGACCGATCACCACTCCATCACAGACAGGCAGACCATTCATACATCTACAGTACCTACACCTATGCTCAATTTAGAGTCAGCAATTAACCCTCTGGAGGCCATACAAATCACATGATTTATTTGCTATGTGGACTTTATTGACAGTTTGATGCATATAAATGTTACACTAGAAGGAGATTGAGACCAACAAAATAACCCTGCCTATGTTGTCTGTTGTGGACAGTAAAGGCAGACAGAAGAATAAATGGTCATTCCTGTGAATGAAGCTCAAAGTTCTGCACATCTTATTGGATTTTCTAATTTTTTGTTTTTACCAAATAGAAATAATAAAAAAGTAGGACTTTCTTTGTTAGGCACTGTTCAAAGTCATAACTGTCTTTTTGCAATGACACCAACTTAAACTGCACAACCGCAAAAATGGCTGTCAATACAGAAAAAAAGAAAAGACTTTGAAAATAAACTTCATTGATGTTACGTATGTATTTAGGATATGAACCCGTGTCGCTCTTTTACCAGCTTCAGATCTGATTCACATCTGCTCTTGGATCAGGTTTGAAACTCACGTCTCTGAGGTTGAAAGTGATTTCCAGGTTGTTCCAGAAGTGATCTGCAAACTCAGGATACATGTCCAGCACCTCCAGAACATCTTCTCTCAAAATCTTATGAAGGTCACAGTATGTTAGAGCCCTCACATCAGCATTGGATTTGCCAGGTCGGTGATACAGGTTAATGGGCTCACCAAAGATGTCATTCTTCCCTGAGAAGGGGAAAAAAGAAAAGCAGTTATTTGATTATTTGATTTGATCTTATACAAGCAGTCAATAAAGCAATATTGTGATACATCAAGTAGAGCTGTAGGAACAAAAAAGAAACTTTTTATTGAACTTAAATATCAGCTATGTAAATCACATTTTTCATGTTTGTCTCAGTGACTATATCAAATAAGTTGTTCTCTTGAGTGTTGTAGGATCTGCCTCCAAGCTAAACTGTTGTTTCAAAAATAGACTTCGCAAACATCTGCTTTAATTTTATGTTTCAATTTAATACCTTTTCAGCAGCTTCAGATTGTATTTACACATGTGTACTTGAAGTTGTACTGAATACTGAGTATTTTTTAGTGGTCAGATGAATATCTTGTAGGGTAAGAAATAAAAATGAGCAAATGTGTGATGCATGACTACACACTCCACGTCTACATGTGTGGGTTGTTTTTTAGTATGTTACTTCAAAAATAGATCAATGTCTGGTTGTAGGGAGCTACATCTTGTGTCATGTACTGTATGTAGAGCAGTCTCAACAAATGTTAATGACACTAATGCTGTGTTACCAGTAGATGGCAGAACCAGCTAATGCTTCTTTGACTGTGTGTTAGGAAAACTTGATCAAACAGATAAAAAACTCGTGTGCAGTATTCACTGTGTTGTCTAGCACAGTAAATACTGCAATTTTTATAGACTAAAGGGTGAAAACTGTTTAATGTGCTATTTCAGTCACCTGTGACCTCACAGTTAACAAGGAGAAAAGGGTATTATTGGTCAAACACGTCATTATATACACTCTAGCCATTTTGTTAAGTATACTTGTTCAACTGCTCATTAAAGTAAACATCTAATTTGACAGTCACATGGTAGCAGTGCATTTAGCTGTGTTGACATGATCAAGACGACTTGCTGAGGTTTTAACTGAGCATCAGAATGTGGAAGAAAGGTGATTTAAGGTGACTTTGAACATGGTTGTTGGTGCCAGACGGGCTGGTCTGAGTATTACTGGCATTTCTCCACACACATTTCCAGGATTTACAGAGAATGGTCCAACAAAGAGAACATTTCCAGTGAGTGGATGTTATCTGGCTGAGTCAGAGGAGAATAGCTGGACTTCTTTCAGTTGATAATAAAGCAGCTGTAGCTCAAATAAACACTTATTAGAGCCACATTATGCAGAAGAGCATCTCTGAATGCACAACATGAAGCAGAGGAACCCAGAGGCAGAAGGGCTACAGCAGCAGAAGACCACACCAGGTGTCCCTCCTGTTGACTAAGAAGAGCAACCTGAAGCCACACTTTACACATGCTGCCCAAAACTGGACAATAGAAGGTTGGAAAAATGAAGCCTGCTCTGATGATTGATTTCTGCTGCAACAGGGTCACCATTTGGCATGAACAACATGAAAACATGGATATTTCCTGCCTTATATCAGAGGTCCAGGCTGCTGCTGGTTGTGCAGTAGTGCTGGCTTGATTTAAACACTACAATCTATTTGAACATTGATGCTGACAATGTTGATCCACAGTAACCAAAGTGTACCCATCTTCAGATGGCTGTTTCCCGCAGGATAATGTGTCACGTCACAAAGCTCACATCATTTCGAACGGGTTTGTTGAACGTTACAATGACTTGACTGTATTCAAATGACCTCTACAATCACCAGATCTCAATCCAACAGAGCACCTTTGGGATGTGGTGTAATGGAAGAGTCCCAGCGCGGCTGTGGAGCTGACAGTGTAGCAACTGTGTGATGCTGTCAAGTCAATATGGAAGAAAGTCTCTAAACAATGTTTCTAGTACCTTGTTGCTACCTTGTTGTTACTATGCCACAAAGCATTGGGTCAGTTTTTCAAGCAAAAGGGGTACAACCCAGTACTAAGAAGGTGCACCTAATAAAGTTTCCAGTGAAAGCACAGTCATAAAGGTCTCAACAATATTCCACTTATACAATTAGGCTTGCAAGGGGCTTAGAGTTTAGCAGAAATAATCACTTGCAAATGTAAAAAATTGCTTGAAATGTTTTTACTTTTTTGAGTGTGATGTGTTTCTGCAGGTAGTTTGGCTGAAGTTTTGTTCTAAGGAGAAGTGTATGGTGATATCAAAACATTGTCCTATCTCTGTTGTCACGCTGCCTCTCTCTACAAATGTAAGTGAAAGCATGAATATGCTTATTAATTTACCCAAGATGGCTACCACTACGTCTCCTCTCAGTATCTCTATGGATCCCCTGGATATGAAGTAGAGGGCAGTCAGGACATCGCCAGCGTGGACCAGCGTATCACCCGGGGGTGCGTGGGTGGTCTTGAACTTCATGGCCAGCGCTCTGAGGCAGCCCTTCGTGGAGCCTTTGAAAGCCTTACAGTTTTGCAGCAATGTCCGGTTAAGATGGAGGCAGATATCAGCCTGGAGACACTCAGGGAAACCTTTCAGCACCTGGGGAGAAGAAGCAGGGAGACACGAGGAAAATAAGATCCACGGTGAATGAAAGTAGACAATAAAAAAAGGTGAAAGATGCAAAATAAAGACCACAAGAAAGGTAAAGTAGTAGGAGAAAGAAAGGAGACGGGCAAGATAAGACGAGAGAAGAGGTGGGAGAAAGGAAGAACAAGCACAAGATTATGATACACGCTATTAGCAGCGACTGAATGATATGTCAAGTTCAGAACATAAAGCAAATGTCACATAAATGTCACAGATTATGGAATCCTTTAAAGGAATAATAAAAAGATGAGCCTTTACTGTCTTTATCACCTTCACCCCTACTGGGAAACACTCACAGGACATTAGCCTTTTACTGTTAATACACCATTCCACAAATGAGCATGACAAAACGAAACTATCTACAGATTTGGCAGCCTCTCTGCGTCAGCAGCGTGGGACTTTCACTGATTAAGAAAGGGCCTCTGCATCCATTTTCTTTTCTTTTTTTGAGCTACAGTGCAAAATGATTTCAAACTATATTTCAGCAGGCATATCGGAACAGAGTCAGCAGGCCCAGAGAGTGTAATTAATATGAAGAATTGGTGAAATTTTAATGAGTTCACTGTGAGCATGGAGGGCTCTTTTTGAGCAGCAGACTCTGGGTTTCTCTTGTAGCTCCCTGGCTGACTTCACAGAACAGAGCTTCACCTAGGACACCCACACTGCTTTTCTGCCTCACCATTTCTCTCACTTTCATCCATTTCAAGCTCCGCTCTTCATTTCAGCCTTCGCTGGGCTCCCTCTTTAACTCCCTGCTGCCCATTTCTACCCATCCTCATCTGATTCTATTCTCCGTTTATTTCCCAATAAAGGTATGTTAAGCAGCCTTGTTTGTAACCTGTTTCTATCGTTTATCACATTTTAGGGAGCTTAACCACACACAAACCCTCTTCAAAGTTTCAAGGCTCTCCTTGAAAATGGTCAAACACATGGAAACAGGGAAATAACCTGAAAACATCTCAACCAAATACTCTTTCTTGTGGATTTGAAAAATAGACGACTTTTACTGCATGTGCTTAGCAACCGCACTTGGTGAATTGCTGACTTTGAATGCCACGCTGTCATTCTTTTATTTACATATTTGTGGTTGTGATATAGTTTTGTGGCCACTTTTTTGTTGAAAAAAACCCTCCATATAAAAAATGTCAAATTTTGGATATTCAAAGGTACAGAGTATAAAGGCGTTTGTCCCCAGAGACCCCAAATACCTTATCTACTAACAACAGAGAATACAGTATAAACACAAAGGCGGATTACATCATCTGCATCAGCAGTGGAGGTATGTTTCCAGCATGAGCGTTTTCCTGCACTTACTCTCTGAGGCTGCCGTCAATAAGCATTAATCTCCTCTGAATAGGTAGAGCAGAGAGTAGCAGCCTGGAGCCTAAACTCAGTGTTTCAGTGTGCAGAGAGAGAGAAAATCAACCTGAAACTATTAAAGCATCAGGAAAACAACAGAAACGATACCTCCTGTTGTAAACCTTCTGCTGTTCTTATAATATACAAGCTTCTTCTCTTGCATTTATAAAGCATGCAAATGATTCATACTCAAAAAGTGGGTGCTGTCTGTGCTGCTCTCAGTTCATCACTTGGGTATATATGACTCAGCACCTACTGAATAACTGAAAAATCAAATGGATGCCATTTGTGATCAGGTTTATGATTAATAATAATAATAATAATCAGCAGTTGTGACCTGTTTAAGACTTTAGTGTATACCCAGGTAGTTGTTAGAAAGACTGACATGTCCATCAGGCTCAGCTGTAGTTTTTATTTAGTGCTAATTAAGAAACGTTAGCCTGCAGACTTGCTAAATTAGGATATGTTAGCATTTAGCACACAGCACCGCTGCACTGGCGTATATGACTGTGGAGCAATGGTGTGATCTTTGGGAACAGCCAGTTTGAGGGAAATGAGTTCTTTGCAGGATCTTTGCACTCACTTCTCTGCACCGATGACTTCTATTCGGTCTTCTGTTTGCTTCCTTTGGCAACTACAGCCAACTGCCAGTGATGCAAGCCATGTGAGCAAATAAGTAGCTGGAAGCTACATGAAGCTACATGTGCGACTGAATGCTTATGCCTTTAATGGCTCAGCCATCACTGGAGTCAAAATAGGATGTTAGTCTCTTTGCAGCTAGGGGGAAAAAAAATCAGCGATTGCATTGATTCATTTTTCACATTTGCCAACCAGTTGCAAGTCGTTGAGGCAACCACTGGGATGCCCAGAGGTTGAGCATGCAACACTCTCGAGGTGACCACTTTAGATAACAATGCATTTACATAGGTTTGAGGCAACCTGGGCATCCAAACACTTGCAGTTCAACTCGAATGCAATCACTCAGATTTGTGAAGGTTTGGAAATAACTGCTGTACAATTTGTAAATGCAGAGATCTGAAGTTTCACAATAAGTAAATATTACTGTCCTTTCCTCTTTCATACATTTGGAAAGGCTCACTTTGTTCTAGAATATGATCTAAATGTTAAATAGCACCGGTCACCCTATGGATGGAGGGGTGGATGTTAAATAGCAGCTTTCGTCATTAGTATTGTAAAAAATCTTGTCCCATCAGAGCATCTGTTATTAATGAACTTATTGCTGCTGTGTCAGCTGTGCCTAAAGTAGGAACACAGGGAACTAAAGCAGTGTATCATATCAAGCTCTGAAATCTAAGGGTGGGTCTACCTTCATGAATATCTTTGTATTTATTCTTTATCATTTATTTATATCCTCTTGCCACAGAGGGTGAGGGGGTAATAATATGGGTACGATTCTCTGTCAATCACATAAAAAATGTATTTTGATGCAAACAATTCTCATATGTAAGCAGAAAGCTAAAAGAAGCCAAACTCAAAATATGAGAGGTGTTCAGTGATTTGGTCATTTTTTTGCTGTGAAGAAGCATTTGCCATTTTCTCATTTCTTAGATTTTTCTTCTTGTATATTGAAGAAATGACTCAGAACAGTGCAAGTTTAAATATTAGACAAAGATAACCCGAATAAATATAACACGTCGTTTCTAAAAGAGGATTTCATTCATCCAAACCTAGCTGGCCCCGTGTGAAAAACCATCGCGCCCTAAACCTGCTTATCCACCGGCAAAAGAAACAGCTACATCAAAACAGACCTGCTTCTCGCTGATTAACGCTAGTCTTGGACACGTACGCTGTCTGTTGTTTAAACTGAAATAACACAGAGTGAGCACAGACATCCCAGACTCATTCCTTTCTCCTTCCTCCCACTTTGATCTCAACACTCTTGCAGCTTTCAGTTTCACATCAGAGCTGCGTTGTTGTTCTCGCCCATCTTCGTGAATGAAAGAGGTCACAGCTGATTAAATGTGGAGGCAGACTGACAAGGTCTGCTCCACACAATCATAATAATGACTACGGTAAACAAGCTCAAATCCGGCCTACTCACCACCCTGCCTTCAAGACAGTAACATGATGTGGGGAGAAGAAAGGGGCCGACCAGGGTGATAAGCAAACCTGATTCCTCTCTACTTCACTGACTTACTCATTACACTGAAATGAAACAGCATTTCACTGATGGAGTATTATGTTAGCACTGGGGCATTGCACCCAAACAGAGTTCCTCTGCGCTTGTCTACAACTACACAGACAATAACGGGCTGCTGATTGTGCTCCGACTGGTAAGTTTTACAATAAATTTGGATGCTGGAAAATACTTAATGAAGTTATGAGCAGATATATGTGGAACAAAGTGTACTTTATGGGCTTTCAATCTGTAGACAGTGCAAAGGTGGCGTTTAAAAGCCTATAAATCTATGTATATATATATATATTCTTTGGTTAAACCACACGCAGCATACAGAAAGTAACATTAAAGCTGATGTGCAGCTAATAAAGCACTATATTAAACATTTGCATCAGCAGATCTCCCTGTACGGCTACACCACTGTGTTTCCCCAGTGTCACTTTGAGGTCAGAAGCCCCTCGTGACACTGGTACAGACAGAGCAAGATGGGACTTAGAGCCAATACCCTGTGACTCACAGGTTCAGGCTGAGGTGGACCATGTAC
>VOQK01043080.1:7059-26306 GCA_015052645.1 Benitochromis conjunctus | reverse complement strand
AACTTTTTTTTCATCCCTTTTTTTTTTTTTTTTTGGCTCCTCTAGTCCAATAGACGAGGCCTATTTATTAAACAACTAGTTGTTAAGCTGTCATTTAATCAATACTGCTTCTCTTCACTCGCTGCCTTGAATTAAACACAAGTTAAACACAAACCAGACAAAATGACCTTTATATGGGACCCACTCATCCAATTAAATTAACACCAGAGACTGTCCATTTATGCCTATAAGCCTGTGTAAGTCATTAACTTCAGAAAATATCATTTTAAATGACAACACATGGCAGTCGGCAGGGCCACACACTTTCTGCTCCCACCCTCACTTTCATATGTTGAGTCTGTCAGTGCGCGGAGGAATGCCGCGGCTTTCTAACTAACAACAGACTGCATATATCTGTGAGGGAGAAAAAGAGAGAAAGCATGAATTTTATATTAAATTCCTTTGGCTAATCCAGCTTGCTGTTCAGTCCAGACTGAGTTTAGGCAAAATATTAATAATGCATTGAAAGGAGCTTATATTCTTCCTGCTGGAAAGGGTTTAGGGGACTAGTACTTCCTCAAGTTATGCATCTTGGTTATTTGTAAGCACCCAATAACTAAGCAGGTGACAGTTCATTTTATGAGATCTTAAGCCTTCCAAAGCCTGAGAACGCCCCTGGTTGGATTTCCTAATACAACAGAGAGATGGTATGAAAAGCAGATAATGAATTGGTGGAATATTTTTGTCCTTTGTTTCTTTGCATCCTTTGAAACTGCAGTTGAGGCCTTTCCTTAACCTTTTACAAGCCATTTTGCATTTCAATAAACAGCAGCTTCCTTTTAATGTTACCTGTAGTAATCATAGCAGCAAACTCAGATTTTCTCACTTTATTATATATCTTAGATTCTACTTAAAATTCATCAAAAATTTAACTTTCGCTATGATCTGTCACATATTGTTGGCAGTCTTTCTGCTCAGGAAAGAACTAAATGGATTTGTCTGGCACAGGCACATGTGAAACATGATAAACACTACTTAGTGTCACAGCCATTCTCACATGCCCAACAGTGTTTTGGACTGTTCCTCATTCTGACTGCTTAGTCTTAGCTGTCTTTGCCTCATCTCTGGGAAGTACAATTTTGGTTTTGGGAGCTGCTACTATCCTGTGGTAGGGGTACATGGCAGGGAAGCTTTCTGATATGACGCACTGTCTATGCCCCCTAGCATGACACATGTGCACAGACACATCCCATGTCCCTCATTTTTCCATCTTTCAATGGTGTAAGGTTACCCAGCAATCTTTAGCCCCTGCAAACATGTATGGAGTAACCAGAATGGGAAACATCAGCAACAACTGGCAAAAGATATTATCACCATTATTATTACTGTTTAAAAAATACAAATTTTAAAAATGTTTTCTATTTCTCTTCCAAAACCATCCAATCAGTAAGTAATTATTTAGTTACAATTTTAAATATATAATATATAAACATATTCTTGTGTTTCAGGCACACAAAACCCTATTTCTAGTTGCTGTGTGTTCGATTATATCACTCTAACTGGACACAGAGGTAAACCCTGACCACTTAAATGCTACCCTAAGGGAGTAGCATACTTTGACCTCACCGTGACCCCAACCCGGCCATAACCCTGACCTTCATCTGACCTTCAACCTCTAAATTTAACCCTAACACCAAGTCAGCCTGGCTTGCACCCTTCAACTTGATGGCCCATGCCTCAGAGGCACATCTGCTCTAGGATCTCCTCTCTGAGCAAGGAACAGAAAGACAGTGAAATCTGACTCCCAGATGAAATAGACTCAATTTCTCAGTGATCCGCTACCGTGAGACAAATGTTGATCTTTCGTCACTGAAGCAAAAACAGCAGCGTGGCTGGCAGTGGCCCCACCCAGAACACATCATGTGCCAGTTGGTGTCCTTTGTGCATTCTTGATTTGCTTCTTGCTGGTTAATGCTTTCATGGAAAACTTGTCAGGCATGAATCACCGATCGGTATATTTGTCAATAAGACAGAAATGAGGAATTATAGATGTAAGTATTTTATTTAAATGTAATTTAGAACCACACTTTTTGATTGCGGAAGTCTTAAAAAATTAATTTTGAGCGATTTTAAAAGTATCTGTGAATAATATTTTGGGAAAAACAAATGGTGCGGATTTCCACTTCCCATTGTATGTTGCAATGTTGACTGCATCTCAAAAGTAAAATTACGGGAAAAACACTGTGAAATACACATTGCCTCCAAAATATCCATTACTGTTTTAGTATCCCACTGTTAAGGCACTAAATCAGTTGCAGCATTTAGAGCCATTTAACATTTTCTGAAATTCTGTTTTTGTTACCTTTTTAAACTTGCCTTCATATTTGTCATATTGGCAAACCTGTGTTGCGTATTCTGCCATGAATTGGCCCGCATGCCTCATCTCAAACGTGGTGGTCTTTTTGATACATGGGTCTGTGGACTGGCCCAGAAGCAAGAGAACAGGAATAAATTTCCCCTCACAACCCCTCCCTCCCTCTTCCTTTCCATGTGTCCCTGTGACTCCCAAGCTGAAGATGTACTTTTCATCCCAACCTTGAAAATACTCCCCTGCAGCCTTTGGCTGCAACTCCTTATGGCCTAAATCCCCAGACCCTGAGCTAGCACTGGCCCTGGTTTCAGTGGATGTTCACCAGTAAAGTTGGAGACTTTCAAAGAACACGCTTTTTGATAGAGCAAAAAAAGAATATTGCTGCATTAAGGAGACATCCTGTTAAAATAGAAAAAAATAACCCTCCCCTTTGAATGCAGATGCTGATATTGCATTTGACAGTTGTTGAGCGGTAAAGTTCAGGCTTTAAAGCAACTGGCTTTCTGTTTCTGTTTTCGGCTTTAGCCTCCTACACTGTAATGAAAGCAAAACAGTAGAAAATTCCCACATTATTAAATAAAACATGTTGGTGGCCAGGGGCCAAACATTGTCACGCTAAGAGGGGAAGAACACACAGTGATATTGTGCTCAGATCTGAATGAGAATGAGTAAAATATTAAAAGTAATTGAGTGCTTTGAAAGACTGCATGGAAATATTTTTATTTGAGTGTGATTTTCTTAATAAACCATCCTGTTTTATTCTTTTTTATTTTATTTCTTGTACTGTTGATAGAAAAATCAAGAACAGACATGAAACTATTACCATCTACTTTCTACTTTCAGAAGTGAGATCTGGTCTCGTTCTACATTTAACTTCCTCATTAAAACCAGAACATTAATTCATGTTTGCGCTTGACCAGTGTGGCCTGGGTCATTCAGGGGTGACAATTACGGCTTCCTCTGAACTTAATGGTTTATTAATGAGAGAGCTTTATGTTTGATGATCCTACAGCATGAATCAAAGTAAAAAAGTCCTACTGATCTGTAAAAAGATATTAATATGGCACTCTTCAGCTTTCTGTACATCATGAAATCATTTGACATCATAAAAATCCAAAATGGTTCAAAAAATTAAGCTCTTTAAAATCAAAAACAATGACAGTGTGGTGACAACAACTAAACAAAAACCAACAAGGAAACAAAGCAAAATAAATAAGAAATAAATAAGAACCAAACCTCTCACTTCTCGCTGGTTGTCGTCTGGTTGGCAAAAACCATCTACCTGTAATGAGCACCGATTTCTTTACAGTATCCAGCAGGTAACTCTATATCAGCCAGCGTAGCGTGATTCGGCCTAAAGTTGCAGATGCACTTGTTTATGTATTAAAAACAATGACTTTTTGTCGTTTGTGTATAATTTACTTCCATGAAATGAAATGTTGCTTCCTGACCCCCATCCCATCATGCATCAGTGTGCTCCAACTGACTCCTGCCTCTCCTTTTCTTCCTCTCTCCCTCTCCACTCCTGCTGGCCTTATCATAGGAATCCCGTCCATAATAGAATCCAGATGGGAAGAGATGAGCAAACACAAAATATGGCAGAGATAGAGACATTAATTACCTTTTAGAAATAGCACATTTTCCAATACTTAACTGAATGAACTAGAAGTGGGAATGGAAATATTAACTTATCTCACCCCATACACCTTTTGGTAATTTTTTTTCTATTTTTAGTTATGCTTTCTTATTCTTCTGTTTCCCAACGAGGCAGGTCTAGGTGTGTTAAGAGCATTAAAACGGATATTTGGTGACATCATAAATTCCCTTTAGTTGTTGTAAATTATATTAAATATATATGATAATAAATACATTATTGTAATCTGACTCCAGTCAAAGACACTGTCAATTTAATTTCTGAGTAATAATATAGCTGACATATTTGGCAAAACATGGGTTTGCAAGAGAAAACCAAGCTATGGGTCATCAGAAAACACAGCTCAAAAAGCACAGAAACTGCACTATTCTTGTTTGAAATATCCAGTAATGCAAGGGGGGGGGGGAAGAATATACCATTGTGGCCATATGAGAGGGGAAAAATATGATCACCCCCCACCCAGTTCCCTCTTTTACTGTCTGCCTTCTTCTGCTGGTATCCTCAACACCTTTCTTTGGGATTTACTTGGAATATGAAAGGATTGAAGATACACCTGGCTTGACAGACACTCTGCTACTTTATTAAACCTCATGCACAAAGTACGGAACCGTATTAAAATTGAAAGAGAGGCAGTGAGAACCCGATTCCTGGGAATAGACAGTGTAAAATCCTTGGTCAAAGCACCTCGGATCTGTCTCTTCTCACACCCAGCTCTGTATGAAGCACCAAGAGGCCCTATTGATATTTAGATGATGCTGTCATAGGTAGGATGGGCATTTTTCTTTTAAAGATATTGATTTTAAATTGCACATTAGGCCTATTCCATGCCTCTCACTATATTTTAAAGATGGGCCACTTCTCCTTTCCCCAGGCACTAGCTTGCGTGTGGGAATTTGTATGGATTTTTTGGGGCTTGTTTGCAGTGATGGGGGAGCGAATGCAATAAGTGCTCCATTACTTACACAATCTGTGAGTGCTCAGAAAATTAGTCACCAGTGACCTTTTGGCCTCCCTCTTATACTCATCCGCAGTCAAAAGACCTGACGGGAATAAGAATAAAGGCAAACTAATGGGATGATGCTGCGGCAGCTACACAGCCACCGCAGTAGCAGCCTGTTGAAAAATATGAGACTGCTCTATGTTTCTTTAAATAAGCAAAGAGAGTACCTATGTATGTAAATAACAATGATGTAAGAACACATGTGCTTCCTTTACATCTTGTGATTAGCACTAACTGCAAACAGTGAGCTCTTCTACATTTACATGTCTGCAAACATCATTAAAAGTTTCTAAATTTAAATTCTTTTTTTCTTGACAAATTTGTGAAACAAATCTGTATGATGAGTTTACACCTGCAAAATGTGTGGCATATGTTTGCCATACAAGTCATATTTAATTCTGAAAAGATAGAATAACAGAATTTTTTCACTTCCCTTGAGTGAATGCCAACACTACTTGTATTACTGGACGTGTCTAAGGGCTGTACAGAGCTGACACAGACCAGTGAACAACACGCACAACTGTGTTAATAGGCTTTGATCTTACATTTAACCTTTAAGTAGTCATTAACATTTGAGTAGTCTTCAGGAATAGTTTTCCAGGCTTTCTAAAGAACATTCAAAGATCTTCTTTGGATGTTGGCCTCCTTTTGCTTTGTCCTCTGTCAAGTTGATCCCACGTCATTTCAAATATGAATTAATAATAATCATTTTGTGTTCATATTTCTGTGACTTTTAACACATCCTTTGCTTGAAATGCAGCGTTAAACAATGACAGAGTCTTTTCTCTCTGTTTTCCTCAGTTAAAACATTCTCTGTGAGAGCCACCTTTCATTAAGAGACCATAGAGGGGTCATATACATGTCTTCGTTCCTGTGCCGGGTCTTTGCTGTACATCACAAGGTGAATTCTTTGCTCTTGTATGATTCATAGAATAAGTCAGTAGTAATTGGCTAAACAAACACACAAAACAAGTCTGAAAATGGTCAGACACAAGGAGTGGACTGAAAATGACTGATAAACCAGCCAATGTCCAAAACTTTTGAAAGCTGGCATAACTGTTGTTCCAGACCACTTGGAATGAAAAAAACAATTTAGCTTCTTGGAAGCAAAATATTATAAATTAGGGATAGTTCAAAACTTTTGCACAGCACTGCATGCGCAGACTGCAACCACAGCTACACAGATTTGTCGCGAGGACAGACTGTGGGAACTGAGACTAGAGAGACTTAGCAGGCTTCATGCACATAATGTGATCAGCTCTTGTTTTCATTAGCTCCCCTTTGCTTTTTTGTTGTTTTCTGTTATTCTGTATTTCTACTTTAATTTCTGTTTGTTTAAGGTGCTTGTACCATTTTTGCCAGCAGTATCATCAGACTACTCAAATGTTGTTTCATTGTTTCCCCATAACCCTAGTTCATTGAAACATTCACATTACACAATGTATATTGGACAGAGATATCACATGTATGGTTCCTGGGGTTGAAAAATAGGTTTGACAGAGTTAAAGGCAGTATGGTGGGAAAAAAAAGAGGTTTGTGGTTCATAACAAAGTTTTTCACATCAGGAACAAAAGATCACTGTGGCTGTTTTCCTACAGTTAGGCTCCATTATTCCCAGACAGTGTGGTTTTCTTTCATGCTAAACATAATAAAAATAAATACAATTAGTAAATGATAAATATACCATTTATAAATAAATTGTTACAAAGAATAACAAATATTCTGTGTGGTTTTGATGAGACTCATAATCGCACATTAGCAGCCAAAGTCATAATATAAACAAAACGAGATACTTCAACTAGTAACAACAGGCATAGAATTGTCATCTAATTATTTAAAACTGTTTTGTAAAAGCTTACATTTAAAAACAACAGAGATCAAATCAGTACGTCTCCCATGATCTCATGATGTTTACAACATATGCACGAGGAAAGCAAGATCTCTTCTTCAAACACAGATTCTGTGTCTGTGACCACCTTTTAATGTAACTAAATCTATCTTTTTTTTTATAGCAGAAGAAAGTTTGATACTGTAGCTTTAACCATTTGAAAATTCATGCTCCACAACAGATAAGGGGAGGGCAGGTATTGTAAAACTTGGAAAACTTCCTATGTGTTCTTTTTAATGAAAATAAAGTGGGATCAGCACAAATCGAACAAATGATGAGAAACGACCTGGCAAAAGGTTGTTTTCTCCCTCTGAGGTGATACTGAGGGAGGAGAAGAAGAGCAAGAGGCCCTTCAGTCCCCTCCCTTTTCCTGTCTCTTTCCCTCTTTTTCCTCTCACTCCATCATTATCTCCCTTTCTCCACATCCCTCTCTCTCAGTTCCTTCTCTCTCTGCCCCTCTCACACCCCTATATCTTTCTCCCTCCCTTTTCGCTGTCTCAAAATATGAAAAGTTTTGTGTCTTCTCAGCCTGAGTACAAAAAAAGAAAGAAAAGAAAAAACTTCTTGTCAAATAACAGTGATGCATTACTTAATTTAATAAATGAAGCTTGAGAAACCTGATCGTACAACACACTTGTCTCCATAAAGGAGCACAAGGGGGACTGACTATTGCCAGATGCCGCTGGATGTCTCTGAACAAAGAGGACACACACATGTAATCCCTTTGGGTTTGGGGCGACACTGTCTGTTCAGTGGGTGCCAACAGAGCTCTCACTCTCTATGACTGACTGTACTTTGACATCACAGGGAGTGGAGGAAAGATACTCCCTCTTTATGAAGAGTAAGATGGAAAATCCATTTACCCAAGCTGACTCATAACCAAAAAAGAAATACTTGTTTTAGCTTTCAAAGTGAATTCATGATGAAACTGCACTCTATGTATGGAAATGTGGAGGCCTAGTCATCTAGAAGGGGGGGAAAAAATCTGTCACAAATCTGTAGGGCTCCCAACTTGTCTGAGTTAGATGGTGATAACAAAGAAACTAGTTACAAGAAGCCAGCAAATGAAAAGTTTAAAAGTTCTGCTCTTAGTTGGATGTCAACCTTTATAGTGGAGTCAAAGGAAGCGAACAACTGTCTTTAATCTTTTTTTTTTTTTTTTAGCATATTAAGTAGGACTAGTTGTCATTAGGCTTGAAATGTAAATTTTACTTACCTGGACACACCTGGCTTGATCCAGTCTACAGTGTAGCACCCATTTTATATAAGCTATGTTCATCAAGAGAAATGGACTACTTTCCTGCTGCGACCATCGGATGGTAGGGTCAGAATGTGAAATAACTTGAAAGAATGAAATAGTTTGAGGGACGTGCAACACTTTAGGCCCCTTTGTATCTAGAGACTATCCTTTAAACATCACAGCCTACTCGAGTATTGCTCCTGATCATGTCCATTCCTTTTTGACCACTGCGTACCCATCTTCCAATGAGTGCTTCCACCAGGATAACACGCTGGTTTCTGGTTTCTTGAACATGACATGTTCACAGTACTCAAATGGCCTCCGCAGTCACCAGATCTCAGTCTAACAGAGCACATTTGGGATGTAGTGAAATGGGAGATTCACGGAGGTACAGCTGACAAATCAGCAGCAACTGCTGCTGATTTGTCAGTGGACCAAAATCTCTAAATGAATGTTTCAAATACCTTATTGAATCTATACCATGTGGAATAAAGGCAGTTATAAAGGCATCAAGTGGTCCAACCCAGTACAAGCAAAGTACTGTCGGGACTGTGTCTACCCTGTTTGTATGGGAAGAGAGTTTCATGGTACGACAATAAACAGGGCATTTTAAGTATTTGTACTTTTAGTCTCTACGTATATTCACTAATATTTTCTATAGTATCAGACCAGTTGATATTACACAATTCTCATGCCACAACAGCTTGAGGAGACATTTTGTACTCTATGAAAAACTATATTTTACCCCCTTGCTTTTTTTAAAGAAAGTATGTATGCCTTGACTGAAAACAAAGATCTGATGAAATTCCATTGTCATGGGTGAAGAAAGATGATTATTTATGGTGTTGTTTTCGCTTATGTATTCTCCTAATTAAAACATATTGGCTTCCAAAAGCAATATAAGAAACAAATTGCTTTGGCATGGCTGTGGCAGTTGGAGGACAGACTCTGCATATTGGCAGATCAAATGAGATGGGATTTGGAGTCTTTGAAACTACATTTGTGCTTCAGTCTATGGTAATGAGGCCTAGCAGAATGATATCACCATCCCCAAATATTTAGTTTGTCATTTTGTGGTAACAGGCCCCTCTGCGTTCATGTGTGCATCATTCAGTGCAGTGAGAATTTGTGGAATAGCTTCAAGCGGGGTGGGTGAACATCTGGAGATTACTGTTACAGATTACAGATGAATTTACCTGTTTCATTATGGAAACCATTTTCGTGGATTAATAGTGCTTACCATTTAGATAATACAACGTGTATATGTCACGTTCACTTGATTTTGAAATAATATGAATTTCAAATAACCTTCATTCTGGTGCACCGGTTAAGTCACTTAGACTAATTATCTGACATGTAACCCATCACTGTGTTTCTACGTGTATAGCATGTGTAAAAATGTGTGTGTGTCCTGTGCAAATGTGTGTATGCACCAGAGGAACGTGGTTTCAATTGTCTGTGACAGTTTCAGCTGGGACCCGGAGGAGACCACGAAAAAACTCCTCCTCAAACAACAGCAAGGGGTGGCGATACACTGCAGAGATAATAGCCTCTTTGAAAACAAGCAGGCTGTCCCCTCCTGTATTTTGGAGGGAACATATGTTTGCCTGTCTCTACTTCTGTCAACAGTCTCCACTACAGTGGCAAAGACCAAAGAGAACTCTGCTCCTCGTGTGCCGAGGGGAGGAGAGCTTCCCCGTCAGGCATGGCTGATATGACGACTCATTTCACAGCAATGCACTGGTGTGGTTTCTCTGTAAACATGGCTATGAAAAATGCTTTTTGGGAGGAAGACACTTGCGGTGAAGACAAAATTATGACATAAGCCATTCCAAAAAAGAGTTGCTTTATCTGAATTGGTAAAAGAGTCTGTTGGGTAAACCAAATTCTACCCCTCGACCTCTCTCTACCCCCAACTAGAGTCTACTTCTAAGAGTGAGTATTGAAACCAGATGTTTTTTTTAACAGATAACAAATGTCAAAGGCAATATCTGTCAGTACACCTGGTACAGTACAGACAGGGTGACGGGCTCAGGTCATGTGAATAGTTTGACTTTCCCCACAGTTTCCCAATAGATTTATTTATTTTATTTTTTTTGCAAAACCAACTATTGATTAAAAAGCAAGCATTCAGTGCGGTTTCATCACTGTGTCATAACACAAAACAGATGTTTACTGTAAATGGTTAAATCATTGCGATAGCAATGATTTTCAAATAAGCAAACATCAAGGGCTGACAAATTATATGTTTTTTGTTGAACAACAACTTTTCATTCAACGCCACCATTAGGCCAAAATGATGAAAATATTTTTCCCCATTTTGCATAAGTGAGGATATTAATTTCGGTCTCAGATGGAGTTGTGGTGATTAGCAAAGATCTTCAAGCTAATATGCTCAACTAAAACGTCTTCTCAGTGTGTTACTGTTGCCATTGTAAGCTGTTAGTTTGACTGTGAGTTGAATTAGTTATAAAAAATAAAGAAGACAAAAAAAATGCAACTATTGTAGCACATATAAACAGAATGTCTCATACAAACATGGCATAAAAGCTATTCCAGTACTATTTCTTCTATTATGAGGTAGTGGTTCTCATCTTTGGTTGTTTTTTTTTTTAGGACTGACATCATTTGAATTGCGTATAATAATCCTCCCATACTGATCGGGGCTCGTTAAGTCTTTTGAGCCAACACAGAGACTGAAGGGTGGTCTGGTCCCCCAGTGTCTGATGATTGATGACGCTTCTTGTGACACTGACAGAGAGGGATCAGCAAAACAACCAACAACTTCTGCATAACTCTGCTTGAGCCAGACGCCAGCCATGCTATTGTGTCATCAGCACTGGCGCACACACACTGAGACACTAGTAAACACATCCGCCCATCAGCTCACACACACATACTGAGCTACTCAAAAAGATGCAGTTGATTTATTACTGTTAAAACATACTTTCTCATACATTGTAAATGAGTGCTGGACATGTTTTCACCCTAATACTGTCTTATAAAAAAATATCTTCTATCCTATATGGATTAGGTTACTTCTACACCTGTGCTCCCAAGCTCTCGATTCTTGTCTTCTCTCCAAAATCAGCTTCTAGCCACCTGTTAAAATGACTGTAAGGGTCTCTGGGAACAGAGATTATCCACTGCAAGAAATAACCCCGAACCCTCTAACCATCAAGATTATGAGTCAAAAACTACTCTTAAACAGAACTCCAATTCTATTCTTATTTTCAGTGTTTTGTCATAACCCACATCTAAATGATAATGAGACTGTATTCACAAAGTTAATTGCTGAGATATGGAAATGTGGCGTCAGCGTGATGCCGTTGCTATTCAAATACAAAGATTATCTAACAGTCAGAAATAATTAATGTCGTAATGAAAAAATTATTTGAGGTGCAGGAAAAGCGGTAAGGGACAATTATAGACGTTTGCTCTCTTTCCAGTTTTCAACATCAAAATCATCAGCCACTCTGTTGCTTTGTATATTTATGCACTAATAGAATCAAACTGGAAAAATAACAGCTGCTTACCAAAATGTTATTTAAAAAAAACTTGATATCGACTTTCTCTATGCATCTCTTACAGATTTGAGTACTGAGACAGGCTGACTGCTGAATATGAACACTTTTTCCAGTGCGCCTCCTCTTAAATCATCATTTTTCAGCTTCACTCTTGCAGCTGCCCAGATGTATGATTTACAGCATTAATGTGTCAAGTCCCTTTCATTTTACTGAGTTATTAATTTCCCGACATAAAGAACTCTAACAAACTCCTGTGAAAACTCTCAGCACATGTTGACATTTAAAGAGCCGGCCATTAACAATATATCTGGTTGCAGTCAAAATGGACCATTTTATTGCTGACTGCATATCAAATAATGGCGTCTGTTGGCACACCGATGTGAGCATGACACTCCAATATCTCCCTAGCAGCAAGTGAGCCACATAGACCGGCTTGTAGCCGCTCCTATTTGGCGCCAGCCATACAAAGCCAGAATTCCTCACTTCATAAAAAATATTCAGGCCCATTCACTGTGTCTCGTAATCAATACTACCGGCACAGCTGTCACACTGTAAAACGGCCCTTAATTTGAAGACAGCCCCTTCCTCTCTGTCAGTTAGCTTTGGTCTGTTGTAAGACATTAGCGTTAGCTCACTTAGATAAGCTAATGATGACAATGCTAAGGCCAACATTTGCTGAGGATGACTCTGGTTTTAATTTTCATTTCTCCAATATATCATAGAGCAATATGACTGCATTAAGCCACCTTTGCAGGGCAAGTATGACTGTATGACTGAAGTAAGTGGCATGGCGTGTTATGCCACATTCTGTGTATAAAAATATAATAAAAGTAAGTCTACTCAAAATTCAGTTAGATGGTGTGTTCTTTAAAGTGTGTGCTTTTCTGGCAAGTGTTATATTCAGCAGTGAAATAGCCAAACAGTGCAATCTGATATGTTTTAGATGAGACCTTGAAGAAGGCCAGAACCACATCTATCAGTGACTAAATCTGTCCTTGCATTCTCCAGGAAGGCTCTCAAGGATGAAGCAAGTCTTCAAAAGCATCTCTCCCTTTTGATGTAAACTTCTGTGACTGGTAGGGTGCCTCTTCAGCCCTGCTGTCTTTTAATTGATTATGTGAGGCAGAGGGCACTGTATTGTAAATGAGGTGGTAGACAAAGACCGCAATGCTCAGTAGCTTCACCCTCTGTAATTTTCCCCTACAGTAGCGGTTAACAGTAAAGAAAATCTCAATGTGTTATTCAAGAAAGAGGTCATGGGAATATTCAGTTCTATAAAGAGGTAATAAAAGACCATGTTGTTCAGAAAATGCACTGATGTACTTGGAAAATGTGAAGCTTTATCCAAAAATGTAATTTTTTTATGTGATAATATTACTGATTAATGAACCTGCCTTCCTTGTCAGTTATACATATGCATCTCAAGATACTTTGAATTGAAATGTGTGCATATTCATTAGTTAGTACACACACACACACACATACATACCCATGGCATCATTTGTGGGCATTCGCTATCAAAACAAGCAGAGAAGTCTGGACCTGCCTTTTCCCCGGTGGTAAAAGGAACGATGTTGCTAACAGACTGCAGCAGTGGAAATAAAATAAATCTTTAGTCTCCACCAGCAGCTCAGGGTACCGTGACATTTGACAGTCTTTTATGGTGCAGAATGAGGCATGTTTGGGAGTTGAAAAATTCAATTGTGGCGTATTGATTCCCAGCCGCCTGTCATTATTCCCAGGTTGATTGACAGGTGGAAATTGGTTACGTTAAGTATTTCATATGTTATAGGGGCTGACATATGTTTGCCTGCTCCCTATGTCAATATTGTGGAAGAGATCTGTAGCTTTATGAGATAGCATTATACACTGGCTTTGGCTTTTGTGTGATGTTCCAATGTTTTTCCTGACATAATTTAAGATATATTAAAAACCAGCCAAATCTTGAGGTGTTTAATGCCAATATTATTGTCTTCCTCCAGGGGATCATGTATGTTCATAGTCGGTGGCAACCCTGTGCATGCATGCATATGTGAGCTTCATGATGCGCAACCGCATACATACACACAAACACACACATGCATGCACGTGAAACACACACACACACAAATTTATTCTCTGCATCGTTTTCAGGTATTGAACATGGCAATGACTGCCAAGTGCAGCTATTTTTGCCTTTACTTTGTCACCAATTAGCATGACAAAGGAGTACAATGACCTTAGCTTGCTGGCAGCTGGCTTACCTGGTCCTGCTTTAACTATGGTATTTGATCCATGAATCCATTTGCACAGGCATGTTTCTATGTTTAAAAATAAAGTCAGCACAAACGGACCTCCAGTTGGCTAAGGATTTACAATTCTGAGCCAAATTGCTGTCGGTCCAATGTATTGTACACCTTGAGATAGTTTCTGGTAATCATCAGGCTCTTCCTTTTGTTACCAGTCTCCAATCACATTTATTCTCTTTGAAAGCAACTTCTCATATTTAATCTTAATTAGATTTCTATTAAATTGAAGTTTAGTTTGTTGGCTGCCAGAATAATTCAAGACAAGATTTGTACCCATTTTTTACACATTCCAGAGCAACCTTTCTAGTAAAATATGGGTGTTTCCCCTTCCTTTTTCATATTTAGAAGTACACAAGAGCTCCATGATCACACATAATGTAATTACCGCAAAACCTGCGCAACCTCAAAGCCTTCCCTGTATGAAATATGCACTGGGTATGTGTGACAGTATTATCTGTGGCCAGTTTATAAGTATGACATTGTGTTTCTGTTTGGAAAGCTTGAAAACACAGACACACCTTGCTTGCAACACCACTATCCAGCATTGAGCTGTGCCCTCTGTATTGGCTGTTTCTGGGTTATTCTTTGTTGGTCAAACCTAAAAGCAAATATTTAGATTTAACTTGCCCATCCTTTTTGCCACACTAACATAAACACTGGCCATATAGATCTCCTGCCCTGGGTCAACATTAGCTCTTAGCTGGTGAGGTCAGTGGATCAATGAGACCATCTCGCCATTTGTGTATGTTATTTTATAGTTTTCTCACCGTAAAACATTGATTTGAAATAATATCGATCAATCGATCGATAGATATCTATCTAGATAGATATCTAGATATATAGATACTGTACTGTGCCTGAAAGCAAATGGAAAACATAAACATGAATAAATAAATAAAGTTCTCCAGAGCATTGTCTGCACAGGCTGAACCTAATTTTTTTCTTTTTTTTGAGCCCCATCCTTAGCCTGGAGCCACAGGTCCTGGCTTAAGTATTAACCTGTTTTCCTCAACTGTTTGACGGACATCACCAGGTGTTTGAGTGGCTCAAGGGTGTGGAGGTCTCTTCAGTGCAGTCTATTTCATTGTCGTTTTCTAGTTGAAAACATTGCTTGTAAGTACCTGATAACAGGCCTGAGGCCGGAACAATCACACTTTGGTGATTTCCCCCGTGTGAAATCACCCCATGAATATTTCCCCTGTTTTTGTCCCAAGTGATGCGGCATAAACTATATAAACATATGCTAACCTATATAATAGCACTATTGACTCTTGTTGCTAATAAATTAAATCCAGTGTGTGCTCATGGATCAAAATGTATTGGCTTTATGAAAAAACAAGGACAAAGTTTTGAAAATCAGCCAATAGCAGTGTTTTACCATTATCAGGGTTTACAGCAACGAAATGTTTGGAAAAATTAGTAAATTAGAAAAAGTGGTAGAACGCAGAGCATTTCAAAAGGTTTAACTTTCACTTTGAACACACACTTTTTCCATTTTGTGTCTCACTCGTCACAATTTCACAACTGTTTGGGAAGTAGTTAGTGAGAGCAGACAAGTGGGCATTTAATACAAATGGGTGACCACTGCAATCTGCTGGCAACCAAAGCAGTTAGCACGTTTTTGCTTCAGCACCACATACCTCTTTCCACCCAATTTTACCTACCTAAAATAAGCAGCCTCCTGCAACTACTCGCTAACTGTTTAGGGAAAACACATTTTTTCATAGCAAATGAGGGTTAATATGGGATCACTGATCAGTCTCTAGGCAGGTGTGACTGGTAAGCAACCTTCAGCAACCATTTGTAACCAGTCACATTAAACATATTCATCTTGAAATATTTCATGTAACAAGCTAGATATCAGCAAGAAAAAAAAGTGAATGCATTGTAAGTATCAGTCTTCGTACAGCTCTTACGTTTAATTAAAACAGATTAGAGCAGCTCCACACATGTCTGACTCATATTCCAAAATACAGACAAAATACAGGGCTCTCTAATCTGCTCTACTCAGATTAGAGAGCCCAGTCTCAAAGGCACCTAGTTTATTTTGACTTTTACAACAGAAATCAGCTACTATAGTGATCGCTCATGACTGGACATCATGTGTGTTCTCACCCCGGGCACATTAAAGATTCATGCATGCGATAGAGAAGACTGGGAGCTGTTGTTAGCCCTTCTACTCTGTGAATTCTGGGAAGCCTTAAGTAGGGTAAATGTAGATAATGTAATCCCTGGATTAGCATGAAGCCAGCTAATGGCCAAGAATGGACATTCTCCTTTCAGTTTTTGTGCCCCTCTAACCTGAGGCAACGTGTGGACTTGTTAGGCCAAAGAAGGACCACCAGCTGCTGGAGGCTTTAATGGAGGAGGTAGGCAACATCTTCAAGCTGTGACTTGTTTCTCTTATACACAGTGGTATTGTTTACTGCAGTGGGATCCAAAACTAGGCAAACATTTAAAGAAATGTAGAAATTTGCTTTTTGATTTCTTGGGAAAAGTTAGAAGATTAGTATCACTGCCTGTCTGTATGGTAAATTTAAACTGGGGCAAGCGTCTACTTAGCTAAAGCTTAAGCATAAACACTACAAAGAGGTAAAGCAATAGTTTGACTTTGTGTAAGAAATTTACTCTACTCAAACTTCTGTATGTCTCTAAATAATATGTAATACATTTGAACAATAAATTATTTTGTAGTTACCTTTTGCATAACCAAGCTGGCTTCTAGTATTTGACTGGTATGACAGAACATGCACAATCCAGAAGGCTTTGAAACCTGGAAATCCAAACGTAGAACCTTCTTGCTGTGAGGCAGCACTGCCAACCACAGGAGCACTGTCCCACCCAGAACCCTGTGACAAGTTAGGAGTGTGACCTGTCCCACCATTGCCCTAATCAGGTGTGTCATGGGACCAGTGCTAAACCAAATGTGCATATCTCAAATCCAACATGTGATACCACAGGTTTTGACAAAACAGCAGTATTACTGCACATGTCCTGGGAATGAGAGTATGCTGATGTATTGTGCCGTAAAAATTATAAAACTTTCTTATTTTATAAGCGTTGGTTATTTGGACATTAGAAATACATGTTATGTTCTATTATCTCATGCCTAGTCTACACCAATACTTTTAATTTACATTCATTTGTTTTTTCTGGGTATTCATTGCCTGATTTATATATTTGCCAGTAGGTTTCCTTTAAATGTATTTACATTTCTTATACAACGCTGGTTTTATTTTTAAACAATACATGGAGATTGCAGTTAGTTTCTCTTATAGGCTCAAAAATATTTAGTCCCACTTAACAGGCTAATTTAACACAATTAGTCTAACCACAGGATCCTGGAGATAAAGAAAAAAGAGTCACATTCGTTGCATATGTTCACATGTATCCTTATCTGTCTCGGTTTTACGATAAGAAACACAGACAGTCTGTATTTCTGTAATTACACTAATTATACATTTCATACCAAAGTGTTAGGACAACTGGACTCAAGAAATTGTGGTCAAACTCTGCTGTGATCTGGCACGCCACAGTGCATAAAACTAAAATAAGCAGCCTCCTAAACTTTCTCACTTGAGTCGTCAAAAGTGCTCGAAAGGTTTTCATCACCAATCACCACACTGATCTCTTTGCATTCACACAAAAACCAACAGAAAAAAGAAAATGACAGTTGGATCATAGCTGTCCACAAACGATGCCTCAAGGTTTGAAGTGTGAGTTCGACCAAGCATAAAATGTCTGACAGCGAGCTTCCAGGGAACGTTTGTTGGCAGGACAAAGTGGAAACCCAGCTTCATGTGAGGGGAAAGGGAGAGGAGGTTTGGTTTGTACTTTGCAGCTTGTGGATGGCTTTGTGTTCATCTCAAATGTCATCCAAGACAGTCTCGCAACACTTCAACCAGGAACAGAAGTTGTAGCCTGTATTTTAGCTGGGTGATTATTTATGTACCTGCCATGAATTTTCTCTCAAGCTTGCCATGTACCAAAACCTCCCACATCTCCCCCAAAACCAGATGGAACAAGGCAGAGTAACCGCAAAAAGCAGCAGACTCAAGAGATTCTTCCTTTCGTGAGTTATGAATTCACCATATGCTGTGCAAAATCATACTTGTGAATCTAAAGGCTGAGTTTTGTTTGTGAGAAGCTCTATAAGAATAAACACTGCAATCCTACTTTAAGACCTCAATCAATTTTATCGGGTAGTAGGTTGGATTTGCATGATAAAAACAATCAAATTTGTGGTTTCGAGAGATGATTGCTCATGGTATCCGGCACCAACTGCTTTTCACAGCTAATGCTAATGCATTATCCACAACTGCAAGAGCAGCATCATACACTGGCTTCAGAATCCATTAATAGTATATTCCTATTGAAAAAGAAATCTCAAGCACCATAATGTTACTCCATCAGCTTATCTTGTTTCAGCAAAGCAACACTGTGCGCTGAAAATACACCATCACTGACAGAGAGAGCCTAATCCAGTGATTGGTTTTACCTTATCACACAACTTAAGGAGTGTACACTTCTAAGCTGACGGATTGAACCTCTGTTCGATACAGGTTTGCAAAACTGAATCTGTTGAGCCTCCAAGATTTGATATGGGTATTTAAAGCTCTGTGCGGCATTAACCGCAGAGCACAACAAATAGCCTGCCTTTTAACAGGGCTAGGGAATCCCAGGGCCAGTTGGGATGCAAATTGAAATGATCCAAGAGTGGATTGAGAAGGTGAGGGTGGGCTTGGATGGGGCTGTGGAGGGTGGATGTGGGAGTGGTAAAAAACGAGGGCTTGAGGAATGTGGGAATGAGATGAGGGGGTATGAGGCTTGTGGTGAGGGCTGGCAAGGTTCTGAGGAGTTTGCTGTGATTAGCCTCAAACACTGACTTATGACTTGAGTGACAACAGTTTAGTAACAAATAGCAGTGGAGAATGCTACGCCACCATACTCCTTCCCACCTCCTCCCCTTCCCAAAGGGTGACAGTCATTTGGTCAGCAAACAGCAGATCACTGCTCAGCTCTCTTTTGCTCTCTGTTTGTGCTGTTATGTGCTCCAGTTTGGATGTTAGCAGTTCAAGAGGGGTGAGAGGAAAAGCAGATTCTGTGCTTAATCTTCTCGTTACACAGTCACCATGTGATAATTCGTGGTTTTATCCTGAATAACATTATAATGATGTAAAATGAGCTTTGTTGATTGTGCAGCTGTGAGATTTTGCCCTGGGCCTTTCAGATACGACAATGTAGACATCATTTTTCAGAATTATCACTGATCGTAAAATTGCCGTGGCAGAGGATATTCC
>VOQK01043077.1:21969-44778 GCA_015052645.1 Benitochromis conjunctus | reverse complement strand
ACTGTGAAGTCTATTCCAAGTTGTTCCTTTCCATATCAGACTTCTTTAAATGGTAAACTGTGACTGGCTTCAAATTTTGGAGATGAGCTAAGAGCAGTTTTCCTCCTCTGGCCTTGTAACCTTGAACTCTGCACATTAATCATTCTGACTAGAAAACAGAGAACAACACAGTGAGGAAAGGTACAGTATGTGGCTATTCAGCAGCTTTTCCTCCATATGCAGACCACAGTGTGAAAAATTGGCTGTCATTTCATGGAAAGAAATATCCTTTAAAGAAACTTACATGGGCAGCTGATGTTACATAGTGTGGATGTGAATGTCCTTACCTCTCCCTCATCTGACTGTGTTGCATAATTTAAAACGTAGTGCAAAATTAAACTGCAGGAAATTAAACTCTGGCACTGTGAAACAGGACCAAAATTAAAATGTAGTTATTATTATATTAGAATTATATAAAAACTTTTTTTGTGTGGGGCAATATGAATATTTGCTGCGTCTTCAGTAATTTAGTGACTGGAAATATTTAATTTGACTTCACACTTGTTGATGCACAGGACTCTGATTGAGTATGCAAATGAAATAAAGTTACATAAAGTGTCTAGTCCAGATGGTGATCTGTTTTCTTGTTTTCTGTTTTTTCCCCTGTTCCAGCCACCAAATGTGAAGGACCCCTCAAGTTTCTATGTAAGAATGGAGAATGTATTGACAGCTCCAAGGTGTGTGACTCAGTGAAGGACTGCAAGGACCGATCAGATGAGCCCAAAAAAGAATGTGGTAAGATGGCCACAACAAGGTCTTTTAGAAAAACTGAATGTATTACTTCTCTCTGCTTGAATGTAAAATGGTTTTCCTTGAGTACTAGTAGTATTAAATGAGGGAACACTCAGCTCCCAAAATAACAGAGCTGTCTGTTACCATTTGTGTGCCATCGTCTGAGCCCCATGCAGTGACAGAGCATGTACATATCTGTTCTAAATGGATTCAAGCAGTTAATGTAGCTGCATAATCATGTTTGCCATAACAAAGTGCAACTACCTCCCTCCTATTACCTTGCATTTCAAAGCATGCAGAGGCACAGTCAAATTAGAGGCAGCCTTCGATGATCAGAACAAGAGCCTGCATGTACTAATTACCATCAAACTGCAGAAAAATTCTTCATCTGCTTTATGGTAATCTGTCTTCCTGTCTCTACCTTCATCCCTTTACCAAAGGTGTAATTGCAATGAATAAATAAAAAGCAGTCTCTGGAGAGGTGGGGATTAGAAGTGCTGATACAGTTTGACTTTACCTGCTGAGCCACTGTCCTGTGCATGTTTTAAGTTAATCTCACCGTGGGGACAAAAGAGCATAAAACGACTCATGAAATGTCTTGGTTGGTTTTGTTACTTAATGATACAGTAACACAGTCTCTATAATGTAAACCGTGAAAATGGTAGCAGTGTGTCAGCCATCTTCTCTTATAAAGACAAGGTTGTGTCAATTTACCCATTGTTACTGCCATTTACCCATTCACACACTTTAATCTGTCACACCCATGCTCACATACCAATGGATGGATCAGGGGTAGCTTGGGATTCAGTATCTTACCCAAGGTCACTTCAGCAGGAATAGGACCAGAAGAGCCACAGATTAAACCCCTGACCCCAGATGAGCCTCTCTGTTTCCGGAGACAAAGCCATTCCCAGTTCATTTGTATCAATAGAGCTGCCCTAGAAGTGAATGCACCTGACCCTTAGCTATGCTATTCACACATTAGTGCAGTTATTGTGTAATTTGGTTTGGGCAGCTGGGAGGGTAAAGATCAGAAAATGTCTGATCCAACTGCATGAAATGAAAATGGCTTTAGAGTCATGGAAAATGATTAAAACAGGAATATTGTGATCTGTTGTTTAAAAACAATGTGGAACACAGGCATAGCTGGGTGGCCAGTGGTCCCTTGCCCCCCTTTACTTCCCGTGCCCTTGGGCTTAAACTACAGACCATAAGAACTGAAGGTGATGTTTGAGTTAAAATTTGTAAAAGTGCTCTTTTTTCTTCTTCTTTTTGACTTGAGAGAGTGCGAGGCAGATTTACAGTCTCATGACATTATATTTCCTCAGAGAAACTTAAACTTTAGACTGAAGAGTGACAGCTAGCCGAATACACTGACCTCTGCCACAGACGGAAATTACACGAGCGAAACAAATATTCCAGTGAGTTGTCCTCCTCGCTTTTCTCTCTCCTCTTCCTTATCTACCTCCACATTTCTCCTTCAACTGAGGTCTTGTTCTCAGCTCATTAAAAGCACGTCCACACATACCTACCTCATCACTCCGCTCTCTCGACCATTTACTCCCAACGTGTTGGCCAACTGGCACAGACAGAAAACAAATAGAGATACACCCCGCTGCATTGAAACACACGTTACTGCTTGATGTTCAGAGCAATTGCATTTGCCGCATCAGCCTTACTTCGGGGAGAATAAAGACAATACATTTCCACGCTCAATCAAATCTATTCTACATTTTCCCCAACTCGTTAGAAATAATGACATATTACCACATTACTGACCCATTACTCAGCACACATGCATTTCCTAACATTGCTCCATCACATTCTCTCAGAGGAATGGCTGGAAGTAGGCAGCACATACTGAGCTACCAAGGAGAGAGTGAGAAGCGAAACAAGGTGGGGGCAAGGAAAGACATCATGTTTGTATTCTGATGGAAAAAGCAAAGTGACCTCTAAATTCTGTCTGAGATGGTCAATGAAAAGCTGACAGGGCCTCTCTCTTCTCCTCTCTCTTTGTTACCCACTCTACCCCTCTCAAAGGAACAGGAACGTTTGAGACCTCAAATGCAGCTACATCTTGGTCTTTTCCTCTGTCTGCTGGCAATTCAGAAGTGACAGAATGAGAGTAGTTGCCACTGTGAGTGGCAGATTGCTGTCAACCATCCAGCTGAATTAGAGATGGGATTTTAATGCAGCCGGTTGCAGTTCTCAAAGTCTGTTGGCAGTCACACAAAGAGAGCATTTCTCCACAAAGTTTACCTTCAGAAAGTCTTTGAAAAGATAACTATTTCTGACTTTTATTACAATAGAAAATTTTGACCTGAAAGTATACAAAGGTCCTCCACAATGTGTATTGATACCCCTGCATTGTATAGATAATCACTACACCTCCCAGACATCACTTTCAGCTGTTTTATTGCATGTCAGGGTGATGCTTGTAGTGATACATTTTTCACCCAACTCAGCACTAAAGAGCATTTCAAAGTGTTTTAGCTCTTTATTTTGATGTTTTCCTGTAGCTTCAGTCGTTTGGTTCATTCTCACTGCTCTCATATGATTTTTGGCTGCTGCATACAGCTGTTTTCAGCCAAAATGTATCTACAAACCAACCCAAACCAAAGATTATCTACACAATCTGTCCAAAAACAAATACCAGAGAGATGGCAATCATGGCTAGCTGCTGAACACTTGTGAAACATTTAGTGGCTGAGAGAGTGGACAGAGATAAACAGGAGTAAATATTAGATTTTGTTGTTATCAGGTGGCCAGAAACAAGTCTTTCACTGTATCAAATTAAAATATTTAGAGATTAGAGTTTTTTTCTCCATCGCTTCCAAAACAAATTTTCTAAAATGAGAAATACCTGCCGTACAGAGAGTGGACCCAGAATGCAGGACTCTCGGCTGTTATTTAGCTGGTAACAGGCAAAGTAACAAAAACAAGAATTGGGCAGGTTTAGTATAAACTTACACACAACTCAACAGACTGACAGAAATATACACCAAGAGGCAGGTGCACACAGTATTTATACAGGAGGAGATTAGGACAGAGTGGACACACCTGAGAGCACAGCTGAACACAAAACTGAACATGCACACACGCGACCAGGGACTGTCATGATTAAACAGAAACTAACACACCCACATTGAGACCCAGACTAAGGCACGTGAACTTAACACAGGAACAGGAAATAAAAGGACATGGTGACACATGTTGAAACACAGGAAATAGAACTGAGCACAAATGAATTTCCTATGACAATGAAAGCAGACAAGTACGGAGAGACCAGACACCGTGACACGACTGGGGAGACAAAAAGGGTAATGAAACACGGAGAAAAGACTGACTTCCATAGGAGACGCGGATGACAAGACACAGAGATGAGAGTAGGGCGGACCGGACACAAAAGCGAACTAACATAATCAAACAAGAACCAAGAACTGGAAATATAAATAAAAAAACTCACACACTAGTGAATACTAAACTCAAGACTAACTAATACAGAGTTTGATAGTAAATTTTTCTTAAATTCAAAGGAATGAAAGGAGTCCAGAACAAAATCTCAAAACACACACAAGAACCAGGCCGTGACAAAAAGTGTTTTAAGAAAATTGTACTCATTCACAGCACATGCATAAAAACAAAAAACAAAAAAACCCCAAGAAGTTTGGATGAAAACATTCACTCACATATGAAATATATTAGCAATAGAAAAGTGTGCAATTTAACACTGCAAGTGCCCTCTGACAATGAAATTCTTTTCAAAGCCTACATACTGGATTATAAGACTAGGCATTATTCCAGGAACTCGAGGGCTGTTTAGGGCTGCTCAGGCCTTTGTGTGTGTTGTGTTTGTGCTGCAGGAACCGTTCCTGCAGGAGTTCTTTCAGGGTCGTTTTTAGAGGATAAAAAATGCTTGCAGCCAGGTCGATTCTTCTGCCCTGGTAGGTGGGGCTCAACACTGAGTGTGTCATTGTAAAACTGAACACAAAACATTACATTACTTTTTTTTTTTGCACAATAACATGCACACTAATCACACTGGCTCACTCAAAGGAATACAGCTTCCTTTTGAAACCAGTGATTGTCTGTGTCGGGAGTTTGCTGTGGCTCTTCTTTCACTGACTGATGGCATAAAGCTCACTGTCTGCTGCGAAATGGGCAACAAACTGTTGACAAATTTAAGATTGTAGCTTTCCAGTCAACCTTTGCTGATTGTGGAGCCTCACTTTGTTCTGAAAAACTCAGGCACAGTTTAAATGTTTTTCTTTTATCTTAACTTTAGCCTTCTCTTTAAGATGCACTGAGTTAACAGACTTTTATCAAATCTAGCATGAATACAAGAGCTTTATAAATAATTAATGTATGTCCATGTGTTCGGCAATAAAATGATACAAAACTGCTACTTGCGATGATAATTTACCTGCAGCTTTTTCCAATAAATTTCTAGAGGAGGTTAAATACCTGAACCTGAAATGTTAGTCAGTGATGTTTGCTTTCTTCTTGCTATGAAGTTAAAATATTTTATGCTTCACAATCACATCTAACTACTTCTGTCTAATTTACTGTGTGCCCACCTTGTCTGTGCCAGCTGCTTTGACCTACTTTTAAAAGAGAGCTTGTTGTTTGTTGTGTTTTCACATTTTATTTTTCAGCTTCTGTCATTTTTAGGATCCTGCCACCTCAATGCAGGCAGCGCACCTGTTTAATTTAGATGTGCTCCCTCCCTCCTGTGATAGACCCTTGTGGGACATCTTAAAATCCCAGTTCACAGCTTTAATCCCCTCTTCACACATATTTCACATCCCTGCAGATGGACCTGATGCTCAAGCTTTACAAGCCTACTGTGTGTGATGCCTGTGTGTCGCTTTGATTCCTCTTCTGCTTTTGAGAACATCTGATAAGAATTCAAAAAAGATGGAAAAGAGTCGAGTACAGAAGCCGAGATATAATAGTGATTACTGCGATATTCTCCACCCGTGTGCCACACATACGTTTTTATCTTTTAAAAACATGACAAGTCATTACGCTACAGGGTAATAGTTGAGCAGGAAAAGTCCTTTCCTAAATGAGATGAGAAACTATGACCTACTGCCTGACCTTCCTCTTAAATGAATGGCTGCTTTTGACACCTGTCTCCTTGTCTATGTCTTCCAGGACTGAATGAGTGTATGATCAATAATGGCGGGTGCTCCCATGTCTGCATGGACCGACCAATTGGCTTTGAGTGTCAGTGCCCCACCGGCTACCGGCTGCTAGACAAAAAGACTTGTGGAGGTAAATAGAGAAATATAAAGTGTTTTTCAGGCCAACACAGAAACAGAGTGGCAGGCTGGCTGCTGACCAAGCCAGTATAAATCTGTTTGTGCATTTGCGTAGTGTACCTCTTTGGGCAGCTTGCAGCTCTCTAGCTGTCCATCTCTGTGCCCTGCCCATCACTCCCACAGGGGAAGTTGTGCAGTCTTACTCCTGTCACACATGCCTATAGTATGTCCTTCACACCCTTCCTATCATTTTAGCAGCTCGCCATCACTCCCAGATAAGAATCAGGTCAAAAGACGTCAGCAGCGATCCACCCCTCCTCCCTGTTGACTCCTTTCTTCCCAAAAACTGCCGCATGTTTCTCCAAAATTCCAGCCATAAAATGTGCATTTTTACCTCCCTGTTATAGCTGTCATGTCATTGAAAAGAATTTCTATATTTACATTTCCTGAATTTAGTTTTCACTCTCATCTGTCCCAGCTCACAAGGGAGTATTAGTGACTTGCTGTCACTGTCTTACTGACTGCTTTTGTCTCTCAGCTGATTGATAATCCTCTCATCCCTGTAGATATCGATGAGTGTGAGAACCCGGATGCCTGTAGCCAGATCTGCATAAACTACAAGGGGGATTTTAAATGCGAGTGCTACGAAGGATACGAGATGGACCCGGTTACTAAGACCTGCAAGGCAGAAGGTGAGTTAGAAGAGAGGAATTAAGTTAACCGTGTCTATTTGAGATTGAACATGTGAAAGAGCCAAAGTTAGAGGTGTCTTAAACCTGTTTTGCGACGTAAACGTGCCTCAGGTAAACAGCACGTTTTCTCCAACACTGAAATACCTCACAACTGCACCGCGCTCTCTTTTGTAGTGCATTGTTAACCCCTCCTCTTGTCATAACCAGGAAACATCTTTCAGCTGTTATATTCTTATTATTGCTCTGCAGGTGTTTGTGCACTTGACATAACAGCACACCTAAAAAAGGCAAACATCACATCACCAAGGCAACCGCTCTGTTTTTCTCAGACCGAATTTGTCCTCTGGGTCCTGTCCCATTAGACCGCTTCACGAGTGACAGACTGATGTTTGGCGATGCTGAACACTTATAATTAGGTATAGCAACTCTTCAGGGGTACCTGGCTGAGTCACGGTGGAGGCTAATTACACCAATTTAATCCAGCCTCCCGCTCAGCTTGTTGATAACAGTTGTTTGACTAGTGGAGAACAAAGTGGACCGCTAAGAAGCCAGCTGATGTCTTTTGACCTAAACTGTGGCCCAAAGCTGTTAGCTAGAGGATTGCATGCAGAGGCCATTTTATGTTTACACTTCATTTCCCTGCAGAGTTTTATTATTTAATTGGCAGGAAAGAGCCAGTCAAATGAAATATGTTGATTCTGTCCCTGTGGCTGTCAAATGCTGCTATTTAATTTTCCTCAATTAAGCTAAGCTAATATCAAAGCTCAGCATTTGCATGTGTGTGTGTGTGTGTTTGTGTGTGTGTCGTGTCTGCCCACTTGCCTCAGTTAACGCTTGTGTACTTTTCTCTGCATGGCTGCCCAGTGCGTTAGCTATCAGTTTATCATGGCCATGAGAGAACTGTTTCTGGCTGTGTGTCAGAAGCCAAATTGCAGCAAATGCAGCAGTTGAGTCGCTTGGTTTTGAGGCAATGAAAATGACTTCTGGCTGTGACAGCCCATGAACCCAGCAGGGAAGAATTTTCCCCTTTAGAGGGGTTGGAAATGCTGTCATTGTAATGGCCAGTTTTTTTGAGAGCGCTTGGTCCCAAACGTCACTGTCATGATTCAGAGTATAGCCTGGGAGAGGGAGGAAAGGGCAAAAAGAGAAGACGTGCTGGACTGCGATACTACAATGAGGCTACAACACAGACTGTCAAAAGGGAAACTGAGGCAAGCGAGCCATTAATGAGAGAATTTCATATCTGCCCCAAGAGATAACTGCCTGCAGCTGCCATCCTATTACCATGCAGTGTCACAAAGAGATTGGCTCAGTATAGATGTTTCTAGACAAAGGTGGGCTTTGCTTATAGCCAGGCAGATAAAACCGTCCCTACAGGCGCATTCTGTTAGTCTTTTTTACCCAGAATTATGAGGAAATAGTTTAAGACCTCTGTTTATATATGGTTCTGATTAAAGTGCATCCTGGGTGACCTTATCCAAAACAGACAGCTCTAAAAATAGGTGTGAAAAGAAACATGGGCACTCTCAGAGGAAGTGCTAAAAGCA
Source organism: Benitochromis conjunctus (assembly GCA_015052645.1). Lineage (NCBI taxonomy): Eukaryota > Metazoa > Chordata > Actinopteri > Cichliformes > Cichlidae > Benitochromis > Benitochromis conjunctus. The sequence continues at coordinate 36,504 of VOQK01043077.1, read as the reverse complement.
ATGCATGGTAATAGCTAATAACACATTTACCAATCACAGATGAAAGCAAGAAATTTTTTATCTCCTTAAATAACAAAATTATTTCATAGTATTCTGCAAGAGTTATCAGTTTACAGTAATACATTCCAGAGGGCGGGTGAATTGTAAATGATCTGGAGCTTTCTATAGCACCATATGCAGGTTAACGTGAAATGTGAGATGCGTGGCATGCAGTCACACATTTTCACCAGCACATCTCGTTCTAGTAATTTGCTTTCTGATTAAAGACTCGACTGATCAGGCTCAGCTGTGATTTGTGTTTGGTCCTGATTAGCATGGTAACAAGGTACGCTAAGATGGTGAGCATTAAATATTACACCTGTGTAGCTTCACCAGCACCACACCCGCCCACCACTCAAACATATATATTACATTACAAACATTTTCATTTATCGAGTGAGCTCATTGCCTTTGTTGCGCTTACCAGTTGTGCTTACACGAATAGCCAAACCTCAAAGGCCCATTCTGAGCAAGCTTAATGAAATTAACATCTAGCTTGAAGCCTGACCAACTGCTACCATCTCTGTAGACATTTTTTTGTCTAGTTAGTAGCGGTCACAGTTTCTGTGCTGATGAAATCAAATAACCACGGGGATAGAAAATGTAATAACTAGTGATTACATTAAATGCTTTGAGATGCATTCCAGATGAGATCTGCATCTCTCAGCTGTGCATGTGATAAATATTTATATAAAATGCAGGTGTACAGTGCGAGTATTTGAATGCGAAGCATGGAATTATTCTGTTGCATATGGGTTAAAATTCACTCAGTAGCAGATTGTTATTTTATTTGCAGGCCTGGAAAAGGTAAGACAATCTCTTATTTAAATTAGTGTATGCTCGCTCTTGTCTGTTTTGTTCCATTGCCCGTGCAACAACCATCAGCTTGCTGTTTAAAGAGGTGCAGCCAGATGCAAAGGTAACTCTGATCTATATTTGCAAGGCGAAGATAATAAGGAGCGTACAACTTAATGATGCATGCGGACACACTGATCAATACACCAACTATTCAGCTGTTTCTAATGAAGGTTTGTTGTCCCTTCACTCTTGTTAGAAGAGGGTATTGAGTCATGTAAACATGATGCTGTTTATCTTTGTGAAAAAAGATTATATTTAGAGTATTGACTTTAGCCCCTCCAGCATCGCATTATGTTCCAGTGCTTTTAACACTGCGGTGAAGCCTGATTGTTTTTACTGTAGAGCAATGTCTAAATCATTCCCTGACATGCAGCATTTCCCATCTGGGTCAGCGGTTCTTAAGTCCAGCACACAAGCATTTTGGTGCTGTGTTGAACACACTGTCAAGCTTATTGTTGTTTTATTGTTGTTTTCTTCTTCTCCACATCCTTCCCCTGTGTCGGTTAAATTATTGACACAAGAGCACAGCCATTGCTTCTTCCAGTCCAGACGATGCACTTTTTTCCACTGGATAAAGGTTAAGTTAATTTAAAGCAGTGCACTTGCTGTCTAATCTGAAGCATATTAATGTTGATGTGTGTATAGATGATCTGTGGAGCACCAGGACGAGAGCAGTTTTCTAATAAGATACACCCGCTTTGGCCCCTCTTCTCGCCTAAACTGTCAAAGCTGATTCGCTTAAGCATTACTGAAGCAAATCCCAACTCTAATGCATTCCTCCCACCTGCAAAGTATTCATCCTCATAAGCTCATTTTAGAAAATGCCTCCTTTTGAAAAGATGAACTTTATATTTTGCTGATCCGTATTCTGACCCTGAATATGGACCCTGTGTTGTTTGTGCCTGCTTGCACAAAAACACACCCTGAAATGTTCTTTTCTTCGCTTGCAGGTAAAAGTCCTTACCTACTGTTCACCAACCGACATGAGATCCGGCGCATTGACTTAGTGAAGAGGGACTACAGTCAGGTGGTATCCACACAGAAGAACGCTGTGGCTCTGGACCTGGATGTGGCCAACAACCGTGTTTTCTGGTGTGATCGATTTCACCGGAAAATCTACAGGTAAAAAAAGAGTGGGGACGTTTTAAGTTTCTAAATCTCTGAATGTTTTGGGAAAAGCAATTTCCATATTTAGGATTTTTTTTCTCACACAGAAGTCATTAAGTGGCAGACAAACTGCAACATAAACAATAAATTGTACAGAGTTTTGGATATGACAAATGTTTATTAATCTTCTAAGCAATTTTTTACATTTTTCACTATGCCTCATTTAATCAAAACGCCTGCATTGTCAGCGACTAGACAAATATATTTGAAATATGAAGATGCACCAGAGCCATTATAAGAAAGAGACATGGCACTGAACAAAGCCAGTGATGCAACGAACATTATCTGAGGAGAAGAACTTTTGACAAAGTTTTGTGGCAAAGTCTTTAAAAGGTTTTCATCAGATTTGAATTCTTTACATGCAGTTTATATGTCTGCACGGCCATTGAAATGAAAGATAATCAAGCTTTGAAATAACTGCCTAAAAACAGCTGGTTCTGAATACCTCGCTTGCTTCTGGAAGGATTTTGACTTGTTTTTCTCTGCTAAAAATCAATATTTCTAAATATGAACCACTCAAAGATGTTTTACTTTCATCTATTTGCGCTCCACCTGTAGTTTTCAAACGACTGATTTTAAAAAGAACTGTGCTTTAATTAGATTTTGATACACAATTTCACAAATCCTGCACCGATGCACACTGATGAAATTTCCCTGTATGTGATGTAGTTAGAATCTTCTCCTTTATGCTTTTGATGTTTTTTGGGTTCAATCAGCTTAGCTGATGGCTCAGACCTGCTATTATTTTAGATGAATTCCACTCTTTCTTTTGTTATCCCAACTACGTTTTCTCCCCAGAGTATATTCTAATTGGAGCACTGTGTTCTCTTTATAAAATGGATGTTAAGAGGAAAAAATCTCTGGGGAAACTAAAATTGAAATTCCTGTTTGGGAGCACAGCTCCCTTGCCCTCACCTCACACCTCTGCTGGGGGTCAAATCATTAGTGAGCAGGGCAAACCCTGAGTGAGGCCTTGTCTATTCTGATAAGTGGTCCATCTAAGAAGGATGCTAACCCCAGGATGAACCTGCTCAGCACATTGCCCAAGGCTGTAGCTCCCATATCAGCCCCATTCTCTGCTCTGCAGTCTCTTCACATCAGAGGAAAAATGGAGAATTGCTCTTCATCATATATTATCTGTTGGGGTGTGTCCCGTTTGTGTTATTATCACTTTATGTCTGCTTATGTTTTGTCAAATGACTGTGCCAAAGACGAACATGCAAGCTATATAACTGTGTCATTCATTTATTGATTGATTGATTGCGGTTGCTAGACTTACTGCTGTGATTAGAGTTTTTCTTCTTCAGTTGGATTTCATTCAGTACTAAATTATTTTTAAACAAGAGGATAAAATCCTTTGGCTCTGAGTGCAGTCACTAAAAATCAATATTTTATAGTAATAAATCTTCTGGTAGGGTGCCACATGATAAGAAGGATTGTGTATACAGAGTCATTATCACAAAATAGTGCCCTGCAGGCAGCCAACCAGGCTCTACCTCACAATCTTTCTTTACATCGATTTTGTAATAATGGCTGGTTTGATGTAGATTATCCCTTACATATTCTCATCCCCTCAAAACTCTCCCTCATTCTCTCCTCCCGCATTCCCATTTCCTACTCCACCCACAGTGCCTTCATCCACGAGGCCAGTGACCCCACCCAGCAGGTGCCACTGGTAGAATCATCTCTGCAGACCCCTGTAGGACTGGCTGTGGACTATCTCCAACACAATCTGTACTGGACCGACTCAGGGGACAAATCTATCTCCGTGGCCTCAGTGGACGGCACCAAAAGACGTGTCCTCATCAGCATTGACCTGAGCGAACCCCGAGCCATAGCACTGGATCCCCACCATGGGTAAGGAAGTGGAGATGTATGCATACAACACCAGACATCTACACTGTTAATACCAAATATTAAAGAAACTGAAAGAGAAGATCCATAATTATCACGGCTTATGAATTTTAAAAAAGTATGTTAATTGCTGAGCTTCATGCTGTGAATTTACATAACACTTCATAGCATATCAGCGCATAATAGGGTCGAACAGAGTTCACATAGGATGCCCTCCAATCTAGTTCTATACTCTACTTTTTGTCCTCTTTGAAAATATTAAACAGGATGGTGACGTTAACCTTAAACAGAGATATGTTTAGCGATTTCTTCTGGGTCCACATCTAATGATAAATATTCAGTATGAGAACACTTGTTGTGTATGAGAATTCAGAGTATCAAGACTCTGACCCACTTAACACCCTGATTTGATCAGCTTTATGAAATGGTGCCAGGGTGTGATTCTGCAGCTTTTTTGTTCTGGTGATCCAAAAGCAGATATAAATAATATCAGCCACGAAGTAAACATACAGTGGGGCCAAAAAGTATTTAGTCAGCCACCAATCTTCTAAGTTCTTCCACTTAAAAAGTGGAAGAACTTGGAAGTGGAATGTGATTTTCTGGACTTTTTCTCATTTTGTCTCTCATAGTTGAGGTATACCTATGATGAAAATTTCAGGCCTCTCTCATCTTTTTAAGTGGGAGAACTTGCACAATTGGTGGCTGATTAAATACTTTTTGCCCCACTGTAAAAAGATACACAAAGGGACTTCATTGACACACACACACACACACACATGCACACACACACACACATCACAGGAAAGCTTTCAATGACACTGAATAACAGTTGGACTTTGCAACAAAATTGTCTTGATGTCAGTAATAAACATTTACATAGAAATGAATGTAAATTACTGTCTTCACTGCTTTGATTGCTCACTGATATTGCCCAATAACCATTCAAAGTGTGCTGAAGTCATACCACATAACAGCTTTTAAATTTGGTGGTTAACAATGTTGGGATTTGGTTTAAGCTCAATGTAAATCACAGCCATGGCAATCCAAATGAAAGCAGAGTCCTCACAGACGATAATGGTGTAAACGATTACAGCCACACGGGTAAATGTAATGCTTAGCTTCTAGTCATGATAAAATGGTTCTGTTTGTCCTGCATACCAAGGTGAGGGATCTAATAACCATATTTTCAAACTGCAATCACATACTCTATCAGCAAGGATAAAGGCTCCAAACAGTAATGCTGTCAACTTGTCAAAGAGGTCAATGCTTGAATTAAAAAAAAAGCCTGGAAGCATGAAAGCTGTTGTGTCAGAGGCCCGTGCTGCAGCTGCTCCAATCCTAATATGCTGTTTCATGTACATTTACAATTACAGTTACACTATAAGCTGGTATAAGAGCTTAAATTAGAGATAGAACATTTGTACGAGAGATAACACTAATATCGGTGGTCTTTTAGCTTGTATTGTAGTTTTGTGGTGCTGAATGGACAGCTCCGAAATGTGCACTTGTCAGAGATCTTTTACAAGAATTCCCTACAGCACTCTTTGTTGTAGAAATGTCTCTCTTTCTCTGCCTTTCTCTTCAAACAAATCACTTCCACAAATCTTAGATGGCATTACCTTTGCTTTGGCATAGCCTGTAGTGGGGAAAAAGACATTTGTGTGCCCTAGTTTTCCAGTCTTATGTATATCTGATTGTTTTAAGCTGCATATTACTTATGCAACTTTAAGCAGCTTTTTTTTTTTCATCTTTCCAGGACAAATATTTTGGTACGGCTCTCATATTGTTATTATTATTACTAGTATTATTATTATTCTGTTTGTAAAGGAGCCTATTTATGCTGGGTTGAACTGAAACAGCAAAGTAAAAAAAGCAAAAGAGGAGAGCTAAATGAAAGTAGTGGACAGTGACAGTGATGGCTTACTGCCGAACCACTTAGCAGAACAATGTTGTGGGACTAATAACTGCTAAAACCCTAACTGGATAATAACACAATGACTTTGGTGTCTTTGTTCCAGCTTTATGTACTGGTCAGACTGGGGGACGCGAGCCAAAATAGAGAAGGCCGGGATGAATGGAGTGGACCGACAGGTGCTGGTGGCTGATAACATTGAGTGGCCCAATGGCATCACACTGGGTGAGGGGAGAACAGCTGTTCTTCATTATATCGTACACAGTGCTATATTTTACCCTTTTCCCTCAACAGTTGTTGTGAATGTGCCTGAAGCGCAGACCTGAAAAAGAGCCGATGCATTCAGTCAGCTCGTTTTTGATAAAAGGTCAAAAGTAATTGAAATAATGTTTAACGATAATGGCAAGAAGTAGTTTAACAAAGTTATCATGGCCGCTTCGGAATGATATTTAAAATGTTTCAGATGTTATAGATCAACACAGTAAAACTTGCTGTGTAATCGTGAGAATCTGACATTTCTAAAGTAATCGATATCACCTAAAGGGATTTGTTGGTCAGAGTGCAAGAGTGCTTACCGCAAAGACAATCAATTTCCACTCTACATGTTTGTGTGTTTGTCTGTGTGCGTGCTTGCACTCCGCAGATGTCGCCAACCGCCGTCTGTACTGGGTGGATTCCAAACTACACCTCATAGCCAGCGTGGACCTAAACGGAGCTCACCGCAGGACGCATATGTCGTCCGCGGAGAGACTGGGGCATCCTTACGCCCTGGCTGTTTTTGAGGTTTGTGTTTACTACTTTATTCCATCGCCTCATTTTGTAGCACTCAGCATAGATTTTCAGAGATTTTGGGCAGTTGTCCATGATATCACCCAGCCTCCCACATCTCATCATATCTACATCTCTCTCATTAGCCTCAATGGGGGCCTGCAGAGGCACAGGGAGCCCAAACGTAATGACTGTTGAATTCAATTTATTTCATGCTCAGTCGGTGGGTGTCCTTGTGTGTGTTCTGTTTGTTTTTCCCTCATGGGACTGATTGGTTGAGCATACTAAACAGAAACAGCTAAGAGAAAGGAGCAGTCAAAAGCAACACACATTTAACACACATACAGACACACACTTGAGCTTTTGGTTGTCAGCCAGTTTCCCTCTGTGCATGTTATGTCAGGGCCTTTAGAAACCTTCAGTTTGGGCTGGTGCCAAGCAGTCCTACACATCCGTGCCAGTGTGCAAACGCTCTTTTGCTTGCAAACTCTTGTTACAGGAGCATCCTTTAAAATCAGCCTCCCTGGTTGGAGGCCACAGGCAGAGGTTTCCTTCAGAAGCAGACCAAATTTACAGGCATGGAACTTTGAAACTGTCTGCTTTGGTTTATATAATATAATTATATTTGTGATCTAGCATTAACAGAGGTATTATTAGAGCGCAAATAGAGGTGTTATTTTTAAAATGTGCCTGAAGTTGTCCTAAATGTAAAATAAGTTCAGTATAAAAGTATAATGAAGCTTGTAAAGTTCAGTCATTTGCTAAATTGGATTGGACTACATTCTGCCACGTCTAAGTAATATTTTTATAATATTTTTAAAAAATTAAATTGCTCTGCATGTTCTCACAGTTTACCATTTAGTAACTCTGTAGCATAACCTTGAGGATTTTCTGCTGCATTCTGTGCTGTAAGTGCGGCCTGTGCCAGCGCAGTAGAGAGCGCTCAGAGAAATGATGATAAATTCCCTCCGCTGTAATACATGATCGATCGGGACTTCTCTGCTCTCTGCCCTGCTGTGACTACAAGGTGACCTTCTCGTTCAGCGTGTTGGACATACACCAGTTCAGTGTTATTGAGTGGGACTTGTTGTATTGTACATCACATTACTGTACCATCTCTTTCTGACTCAGTGACTGACTCAACGCAAGCACACACGCACACACTCAAGTGTAGTGAGGCCTGCTGTCTCGGCACTCGCTGGGGATTAGCCTGTAGTTTCTAAGGCAACTGTAAAAAGCATGTCAGTTCCTATCTAAGACTTTTTATTACTGTTGATGAGGTTAACTAGGGAACGAAAACAAAAAGTTTATTAATAAAATTCAAGCAGGGTTAAAAATTTTGCCTGTGCTTCTCTATTGTGATCTATATTAAATGGATTTTATTATTTAAAGCCTCGCGCTGCTATGAGCCAGAAAATACATCCCAGAACTTTGAAACGTTTTCAAAATAAAATAATAGATTTGATTTTCTTATACAAAAAGGCATCATTGTTTATTGTTGCACTGCTGCTCCATGAATAGCAACCTCTTATTTACAATTAAACTCCTTTGCATTTCCTCCATCATCTTAACGATCACATTAAAAGCCAATTAAACATGCTCTCTCTTCTGCAGAAGATAATGGGTTAGATGGTGTCTGTCAACAAATACTTCCAAGTGCATATTTCCCTTGCCCTAATTTTCTCTTTATTTCTTCTTCTGAAATAACTTGGACTGGTATCATCAGACAAGTACTGACAACATTTAGCCATCCAGAGTGACAAGCTAAGGGCAGCTTGTCTCCTTTTTCCTGGTCACTTTTTCTTTTCAGACCTCTGTTCATGATATAGTCACAATGGGAAAACAGTGGTTGGGAACAACGGTACAACCAAAGCTATTAGGAGTGTGTGTGCAGTGAACCTGTGAGCTTGCTGCCTTTGAAATGCTTGCTTTGAAGACAGGGACCAGGTCTGGGGCAATGTGAAAAGTCTGCAACAGTAGAAGACACCTGACCCCCGCCTAAGGGTGTCCTACCTGACTCCACTCACTCCCTTTGCAAGCAGTGTGCATGACTCTGTTTACATAAACCTAATGCTGACAACAAAAGCTACACACTGAAAATCAAGAGGAAGAGAGAAACACCTAAACAATTAAGTGTAAACTGTGGAAGAGAAACACTTGGGTCACTTAATTTCCACTAGTGTCACATTATTTCTTTTGTTTACTTTAATGTTTAACATTAGCTACCTTAGCTAGGAAAGCAGCCTGGTGTTTCCAGCTCTGCTAGCTGTGATGTTAGTAAGTTGACTGTGAGAATGGTGACAGCAACACTCAACTTGTTAATGTAACTTGAAGGGCCCCTTGTGAATTTTTGCCTTTGGCTCCAACAGACTCTAGAAAGCCACTGATTCAGTCTATTTGTAAATTGGTAGAAGTCGCAAATCTGTAGATGTCTGTTGCAAATCCGTTTCATCTTCATACACAGAAATTAACATCAAACAGAAATCACTTTGACTGCTTGCATTCAGAGTCCAGCCAAAACCCCACAGATTTTAAACAGAATTGTTGCTGCGTGACGTAGTTGTTGCAAGATGGCGATTTAACTGCAGCACAGATTCTGCAGTTTATTTCTGATACGACACTCTGGCTTCAGGGATCTGACGTCATGGTTCACCAATCAGATACCAGTGTTAAAATAATAAGCTGTGATTTTTTTTGTTTGTAAGGCACCATCAGGCTCAACTTAAGCATTTCTTGCCAAACGCTGTACAATAAAATTCAACAATACTTTTCACAGTATAAGACAGCTTTTAAAAAGATAAGAATTTTAGATTGTCAGGATGGTCGTGACTGTGTCGTTCAAACTTCACACGACTCTAACAAACTAGTTCTGACCTGTTGTGTTTTTCTCCTGTCTTAGGATCGTATCTACTGGACAGACAGGGACAAAGCGGCAGTCTTCATGGCCAACAGGCTGACCGGGGAAGACATCCACGCGCTCGCTGAAAACCTTAATGACCCCCATGACATTGTGGTCTTCCACCAGCTTCGACAGCCACAAGGTGTGTGTGTGTGTAGCGTGTGAGTGAGGCACTTGCATGTGTCTTTAGGCATTTCCAGCAACAGTTTCTTCTCCTGCCTTTGATTATGTGAGCTGAGTTTCACCTCTTCTGTGTCCATATTATCCTATGCGCATAACAGTGAGTCCTGTGACTGTAGTAGAGCGAGTAAAGCACTGGGAGCAGTCGTACATTCACGCGTCTGTCAAAACTCTGCCTCCAACTCAGTTTCCTCTAATGGGACAATCCAGATCCAAACTGAACTGAACAGAGCACTTAATCATGAATGTGATATGTGTGTGTTTTTTCTTGCATGTCACTTTCCATAGCTGTCTCTGTCATTCTCTCTTACTTTCCGGTGCATTGTCTGTGTCCATTTATATTTTATCTTTCACTGTATTTCATCACCATTTTTTCCAATTTGATCTTCGTACGCCTTTTTCATTCTGTTTGTTAAGAAATGAGATTCTGGGATGAACACAGTGGACATGTACCTGACAGAGTAGCACAACCGGTCACATTTCTGTATGTTACCAGATGTTATTCTTTGCATGTTTTCGTAGCCTCTGTTTACATAAAGTAATTAACTTTGTTTAAAGGGAATTCAGCAGTGCTCACAGTGGGGAACACTAAAGTGCGGCGACTGTGCCTTCCCGGCTGTGTTATCTCCTCACATTGCATTAATGTTAATCTTATTTATATAACCACAGCCGTGTAATTCTCCCTGTCTGCCTCTTTCTTTCTGTTACTGTCTCCAGGCCCAGACAGCTGTAATCTGGGCAGCGTAGCCAATGGAGGTTGTGAGTACTTGTGTCTTAAGGCTCCACAGATCACTGAACACTCCCCAAAATACACCTGCGCCTGCCCCGATGGACAGGACCTGGGGCCTGACATGAGAGGCTGTGTGCCAGGTGAGGCTGGTTATGGGTGATAGTGGAGTTTTTAATGATCAATAACACCTAAAGGGGCTTGTTGGATGCTGTGTTTACTGTGGAGATAATTGGATTCTGCTTCTCATGAGGAATGCAGCAGAATGTTTTTATCAGCAAACTTATAACCATATCTTTATTAACGTTTTAAAAAATATCAGCAATGCAACAAATTAAAATAAAACAAACAAAAAACAGCTTTTCTTATTGTATATGGCAACCCATGTCCAAACAATCTGTTATTAATAGTGCTGTCAGCGTTAACGCGAACTGATCCGTGTTAACGCCGTCATCACGACTAACGCGGTTAACAATCTGGAGCTCAGACTGACTCAAAATCCCTGAAATGTCTCTGTCGTTGTTTCGGGGAGTTTGTCCAAAGTTCGTCCATTCTGCGCTCCAGATGGGTTGAGTGCGTAAAAAATTTGAATCGCGTTAATCGTGATGACCGCGTTAACGCATTTTGCAACATAAACGCCGTATTAACGTGTTAACGTTGACAGCATTAGTTTTTAAGCATAAGACCAATGATCTTTTGCTATGGCAGAGTTGATCTGGTTTTTCTTCCACAAGTCACAATTATTACAGCTCCTGCTACATTCTGGTCAGAATTTTGTCAAAACTTAAACACAGTGTGAGGGTGAAGACTTCAAGTTTAAGGTCACATTTGTAGTTTTACGTCCAACAGCCTGTATGGATCGTGAGCCACAGCGATATTGAGGTTCTGCTTTAGAAAAAAGTGCAAATAAATAAATTACCAACATATTTGAATATAAGAAATACATTTTTTAAATGACAGAAAAAAATATCTTTTTTGTTAACCCACCAAATGTTTTTTTCTTTTATAAATTCATAGTAGATTTTTCTTACAGTAAATAATAGTAAAAATAACAGGAACTTCTGTCTGTTAACTGTTTAACACATAGTTAGTTACATAGTTACGCTGGTGTAGTGTGCATGGCGGGTCTTTATTAGTAAGAAAAGCTGTTTAGCTGCTTGTATTTTTTGTTGAATTTATGTTAGGCAAATGTTGATTTTTAGTTTGCTTAATGATTGAATATGTTCTATAAGGGATTTTGTAGCATCGTTCTGTGAATTTTAATCATAAAGTGATGATTGTTGTGCTCTTTCCAGTCTTTTTCAAAAACTTGAAGACATAATTTCTTGAGCTAAAGGCTTTTGCTCTGCTGTTACTTTGCCTGCAGCAGCGCCAAGAGATGACATGACAGCAACATCGTCACCCCCCACTGAATTTACTCCGGGCACTGGAGCGACAGAGGGAACAGGAGGAGTGTCACAGGCGGATGCAATCCCCCGCTTGACCACAGCTCCATCTGGCTCCCCCGAGCCTCTCACACCCCTCAGCACACTCAAGCCTATGTCCTCGCAGGAATCGAAGGCCCTGGGCTCCCACTCCACTGCCACTGCTATGGTTCTCTCCACCACACCTACAGGAGACAGCAGCGTCTCACAACACTGTAAGTGGGCTGTGAATTGGAAATTGTGTTTATCAGTTCTGCGTCTGAAGATAAAAAGATATATGATGATATGTGACAGAAATCATTAGTCTTACATTCAGAATTCAGGATGTGTCAGGTGCGCCAAACCTTTGTGATTAACATCTCTCACCTGTCCACCCTCTGTATGAGTGGAAAGAATCAGGCACAGTCCTCTGATAAAGCACCACTTTCACCTGAGCGGCCTCATCTCCTACCAAGTACCACATCTGACGGTTTCATTCAAGCTCATAATGTAGCTAACAATCTCACCCTCGCTGTAATGATGGCATTAAAGTGACGTATCTACAAGCTCCAGCAACCAGTCATCTGGCTTTAAGAGCAGTAATGGATGGCTGTTTCTCACCTTGAAACTGTCGTTGTTCCCTCCATAAAATATGCTCTGCGTGGGCAGTGGTGTGTTGCGTGTCTTTAAGGGAATATGTGCAACTATGAAAGTGTGCATTAATAAGTGTATTAGTAACTATGTTGCATGAAAATGAACGATAGCGTCACATTGGTGTCTAATGGAGCCCAGATGGATGCAGTGTAGAAGGTCAAGGTTACATTGAGGGGAAATTTGAACTTTTTCCATATTTTCCCCTCATTTCACACTCACATGTGTGCACGCATGATCACCCATTCCCCACCTCTCGGTCTTTACTGCCACCTCGCCCTTCCTGACTGCACTGCTTATCTTTCACTCTATTTCTCACACGTTTTTTTTCCCTCCTGCACGCTTTCTCGCTTTTGTCCTTTCTTGCTCCTACATCTTTTCCTACTGTCGCTCTAACACCTCTAACTTGCTACATCTCTCTCTGCAGCTGGAAGCGAGCATTTCCTCCTGGGTGAGAACCTCACTGTGGCTGTTTTGGGAGTGGTCATCCCCATCGGTAAGTTAGCTGCAGCTCCTCTTGTCTGTTTTTGTCTGTCCATGATAAAGGCCTGCAAGTTAGCTGTCTCAATGCTGCCTATGGCCAATGTTTGTAGCCCATCCACACTGACCTTGCTGTGGCAAGGCGAGAGAAGCCTGGCCTACAGGTCTCCCCCACTGAGGTTTCTGAGGAGCCATTTTCCTGTGTGTCTGACATTGCTGCCACACTGCATTATTCACTTCACACCATGTTGTGTTGGGTTCTGCTACCGCAGGGAGTCCATGTCAGCAGATCTTTTGTCTGAAGTTAGAGTACTTTACTTTCAGTAAAAGTAGTTTATTAATTTCATTGAAAAAAATCATTTTTTTTTCGTTCACAGCAGGTCGTATGATGAATTTGAGTCTCACAAGTCAAAGTGTCTGATTTCACACCATACAAACCCAATTCCAAAAACATTGAGATGGTCAATAAAATGTAAATAAAAACAATGATGCTAATCTTATAAACCTTTATTTTATTTCCCATAGAACATAGAAAACATATGAACTGTTTAAAAAGAGAAAATATACAATTTTAAGAAAAATATTAAACATTTTAAATTCAATAGCAGCAACACGTCTCAAAAAAGTTGGGACAGATTTACCACTGTGTAGCATTCCCTCGTCTTTTAACTAGTCCGTGCTTCTTTTTTTTTAACCTAAGTAGTTGCAACATGTTACTTTTCCAACCTTTTGGTGTCCCCGTTTTAACTTTTTTTGGAACATCAAATATAAATAGTGAAACATCTCAGTTGAAACATTTGATATTTTTTCAGTGACTTCATGAGATTAACACACACATGCAGTCGGCTTTTATTGACCTTTTTTGGAGTTGGTGTTGTAGATAAAGTCATTCTCATTTCTAGGCAAAGACTGGCAAACTTGCCTAGCGCACAATAATCTGCTGTTGCCAGGTTTCACTGCTTAATTAAAAACAAAAAAAACACCCATTTGCTCCATGAGTTTGACTCAGACACTGTAATCATCCAGCATGTTCACAGATATTAGAGGAAGAAGAGGTGATAATTATACCACATAAAAGGTGGTAAGCTCAGTAAAATGTAATTAAAAATGCAATGCTGTGATTTTCCAATCATTAAAATGCAGTTCAGATAATATAAAGGAAAACATACAAATGATGAGAACTGAAAAATGTTGAGAAATGATGCTAGCAACACATTTTAAAAGTTGTGCAGGGACAACGAGAAACAGAAACATGGCGGGCTTGAAAAGTAAACATCCCAGAGAAGACGGGTCTTTGAGATCTAAATATGAGGAGGCGTTCATCAACGGTTAATGACCTGATGATTTAGAAAACAGAGATTATAGAGAATAACTCTTTTATTGCAGCACAGAGACGATATTTGAACAGACTTACCTTTTAACAGCCTTACGTCACTGCCTGACTCACTATCGTTATATTCATATAGGATTTATTTCCTTTTTACTTAACACAAGAGAAAATGCTTTTAGGATTCGTTCTGATATTTTTGGTAAATCCGAGATTATCTCAGTTGCTGTAGTCGATGCACTGGGTAATATTCGTTTATGTAATAGTTGT